>BSYO01000029.1:6139182-6167953 GCA_033239525.1 Nepenthes gracilis
GGATTTATATTTTCGCTCGATTGCCTCTGCCATTAGGGGCCGCCGTGGCGCCACGTTTTGTTTTCGCACTTACACTCAAACGCCGCTAATGGAAGAGGCATTCACAATTCCTTTATCGGGCGTGCTTCGTAACGCCCCCGGAGTACTGGGCATGCACGATATTGTCCGCTGATCAAGCCGCCGCCGCGAGGCTGCTGCAGTGAGCTCACGGCTTGTTTCTGGGTACTCACAGCCTCAAAACGCTGGCCAATGAAGAAAACAGACCCTTACTTGAGGACGTCCACTTCCGATCGATGTGGACTTGCGTTTCACGCCAAAGACCCAAATGTCCACGAGGGTGGAGCCGACGATTCCACTCGAGCTGTTTCAAGATGCCTGCCAGTATATCTGATCAATGAGGCATATTTACTTTGGACTGCCTCGCTGGCGCCATCAACAAGTGCACCACAGCCCTCAAAACGGATCGCCAATGGAAGAGGTATCCACCCCCTGTATCGTGCGCGATCTGCTCACCTCCCCATCCGATGACTCCCACGGCTCACTGGGGACTCCAGCTGCCTCGCTGCACACCTGGGACGTGATCCGGCCTGAGCAATTATCCGAATGTACCCGAGATCCGCGACTGACGAGTATTGTCCGCTGGGATCAAACTGCCGCCAAGGCCGGGCTGGCGCCTCACGGCTTGTTTCCGCATCTTCACCGGCCCCCAAACGGTCGCCAAATGGAAGAGGTATCCACACTTTATCAGCAAGTGTTTGGCTCACCTCCCCATCCGACGGGGACACTGTCACCACCCTCGGGACCTGGCCTCCGCCGCACACCGGGACCGATCCTGGGCCGATACTATCCAGAATGCACTCTGGAGCATCCGTGACTGATGAGCCCTCCGCTGACTGGCCCCTCGCCGCTAAGGCCGTCACGGGCGCCTCGCGGTCTTGTTCCCGCGGAACCTCACAGCCCCCAAAAAGCGTCGCCCATGGAAGAGGTATCCACACCCTTTCTCAAGCATGCCGTTCACCTCCCCATCCGGCTGGGACTCCATCCACCACGCCCTAGGGGACCCGGCTGGCTCGGCCGCACACCGGACCGATCCCGCCCGATACCATCTCGTAACGCTCCTCAGTATCCGCACTAACGATATTGTCCCGCTTGGATCTGCCCTGCCGCCAAGGCCGCTCAGGAGCGCCTCCGTTTGTTTTCCCGCACTCCTCACAAAGCCCCCAAATGCGTCGCCAAACGGAAAAGGTATCCACACCCTTTATCGTGCGTGCTTCGTTCACCTCCCCATCCGGCTGGGACTCTACAAGTCCCACCCCACAGGGGCTGACGTCCGCTGCCACCGGACCGGATCCCGGCCTCGATACCATCCGTAACGCGTCCGAGCATCGCACCGATTTATATTGTCCGCTGGACCGTCCTCTCGCAACCAAGGCCGTCAGTGGCGCCTCGGCTTTTTTCTGGCTGGACCCTCATGGGCCTCAAAATGCGGTCGCTGATGGAAGTGATCCACACCCATTCTCAAGCATGCTTCCGTTCACCTCCCATCCGATGCGGACTCCACACCACCACCGCGGACCGACGTCTCGGCCGGGCGGTACACCGACCGGATCCCGGCCTGATACCATCTGTGCGTCCTCGGAGCATCCAGCACTAACGATATTGTCCGCTTGACCGTCTCCGCGCCAAGGCCGTCGCGGGCGCCACCGCAGTTTTGTTCCCCCTCCAGGGCCCCCCAACGCACGTCAATGGAAGAGGTATCCATACCCTTTATCGGCGTGATTCGCTCACCACCCTATCCATGTGGGACTCTGCGGTCCACCCCTGGGACTCCAACGTCTGGGCTGCCATCGGGACTGATCCCGAGATACGATACCATTTGTAACGCCCCCCAAGCATCCGGAGACTGGTTTATATTGTCCGCTGGACCGTCCCCCGCGCCAAGGGCCGTCCTGTGGCGCCACTGCTTTGTTTTCGGCACGCCACAGCCCCCAAAACGCGTCGCCATTGGAAGAGGTATCTACACCCATTATTGTGCGTGCTTCGCTCACTCCCCTATCCGATGTGGGACTCTGATCCACCACTGGGACCTTGCCCCGCTGGCACACCAACTCGGATCCCGGCCATACCATCTCGTAATGTCCAGACATCCGCCTTAATTATATTGTTCACTTTGGACTGCCTCCTCGCGCCTAGGCTGCCGCAGGCGCCGCTTGCTTGTTTCGGTGCCTCACGGGCCCCCAAAGGCCGCCAATGAAAGAGGTATCCGCACTTTATCGTGCATGCTTGTTCACCTCCCATCCGATGTGGACTCTCTGATCCACCCTCGGGACCCAGCGTCCTCGGCTGGCATTAATGGACCGGGATCCGTCTTTCTATACCATCATAACTTCCCCGGAGCATCCCTGCATCGACGATATCATTCGCTGGGACCGACTCCTCGCCGCTAACGCCACAAGGCGCTCACGCTTTGTTCTTTCGGCGGTTTTGTGTGCCCCAAAATGCGCTCGCCATTGGAAGAGGTGGATTACACCGTGATGCCTTACCTCCTATCCGAAGTGGGACTTCCATACCCACCTCTCGGGGACTCCACACCTCTGGGCTGCACACACTGAACGGAGACGCCCATACTATTTCAGAATGCCTCGTGAGCATCTGCACTGGACGATATCGTCCGCTGATCATCCCTTCGCGCTGGCCGCTGGCGCCTACTTGCCGGCAGACTGCCGCCCCAAATGCCGCTAATGGAAGAGTGGTATCCATACCTTTATCGCATGCTTGCCTTTACCTCTATCCACGACTTCTAAGTACCGACTTCTAAAGACTAGCTGGTCTTTGGCTGTACACCGGACGGGATTCCGTCTTTTATACTATCATAATCTTCCTGTGAGATCCACCGACGATATCATTCCGCTTTGACTGCCCACGCGCCGAGGCCGTCACAGGCGCCTCCACGGTTGTTCTGCCAGAACCCTCACAGGCCCCCAAAACGCGCCGCCAATGGAAGAGGTATCCACACTTTATCAAGCATGCTTTCTTCACTACCCCATCCATGTGACTCCTACAGTCCACCCCTCGGGACCTGGGGCCCCCATAGGGTACACCGGACCGGATCTCGTCTTTGATACACCATTTATAACTTCCCGGAGCATCCTGACCGACGATATTGTCCGCTTTGGACCGTCCCTTCTCCAAGGCCGGGCTGGGTACGCAGGCGTCCGCGGTTTTGTTCCTAGCAGACCTCACGGGGCCCCCAAAACGCGTCGCCAATGGAAGAGGTATCCATACCTTTATCGTGCATGCTTCTGCTCACCTCCCCATCCAATGTGGGATATACCACCCGCTTTGGACCTGTCCCGCCTGGCATACCGTCCGGGATTCCGCTCCGATTTTGTTCTATATCACGAGATTAGGCTTGGAGCCCCCATACCGAATCATATTGTCCGCAAATTTCACGCAGAAAACGTATCCGCACCCCTTTACTCCACAGGCGCCGTTCACCTCCCCATCCGATGTACAGCCCACTCTGGGGACTGTCCCCCCCTTGAACCCGACGCGTCTCATGGACAGACGAGTATCCACACTTTATATCCCATCATATGGCGCCCGAGTGTCCGGGTGACCGGGAAGATAGGCATCATGCTTTGGACACCGTCCCACCGCCAGGCTCCCCTCGCCGGGCACAGACGCCTCGGTTTGTTTCTGCCCAGACCCTTTACAGTTCCCCCAAAACGCGTCGCCAATGGAAGAGGTATCCGCACTTTATCGTGCGTGCTTTCGTTTCACTACCATCCGATGTGGGACTCCTGCATGGTCCCCACCCCCTTGGGACTCAGCGTCTCGCTGCGACACCGACGGATCTCGGCTGAGATACCGTCGTATCGTCCTCACATCTGCGTGACTGATATTGTCCGCTGACCGTCCCCGCCGCCTACGCCAAGGCACTCCTCACTTGCTTGTTCCCCGGACCCTTACGGGGCCCAAAACGCGTCGCTATGGAAGAGTGATCCACACCGTTTATCGTGCGCATGCTTCGTTCACCACCCCCCATCCCAGTGTAGGGACTCCGTACCACCCCCTTTGGGACCAGTCCTCGGCCAGAAACCGAATTTGGATCCCGGCTGCGATACCATCTCTTAGTTCCCGGAGCATCCGTGGCAGCCCCGACATTGGCCCGCTGACCGTCCCCGCCGCCCGGGCCGTCACGGGCGCCTCACGGTTTGTTCCTGCAGATTCTACGAAGGCCCCCAAAAGGCGTCGCCAATGGAAGAGGTATCACACCTTTTATCGTGCATGCTTCAACTCCCCCATCCGATGTGGGACTCTTCACTCCTCGGGACCTTGGGGACCAGTCTCGCACACCGAACTTGATCCGGCTCTACTATCATTTAATGCTTCGTCCGCTGGCATCCTCGCCTGCAGCGATAACGGCTGTTCGCACTTACAGCTCCCGAGTCCCTATCGAAGAGGTATCCACACCTTTTATCAAAGTGCTTCCTCAACTCCCCGACCGGCGTGGACTCGCCCAATGGGGGACTCCCAAGGCCATCGGGCGTGCACACCAAATCTTATCCCCCATCCGTGTAGCATTTGTAACGTCCACCCCATCCGGACCCGGGCGATAATGTTCGCTGGGACTGCCCCCTCGCAGCCTAAGGCCGCCAGGCGCCCACTGCTTTTTTCCCGTGCACTTTTCGTCCCAACAAAACGACGCTAATGGAAGAGGTATCCACACCCTTTATCAAAGTGTTTCTGCTTATCCCCATCCCTGTGACTCTAGGCGTGTACCGCCTCACGATTTTATTCTGGGCTGCACACCGAACCGGCCCGCCCGCTACCATCACACCCCTTTATCATCGGCGATATCATGCTGACCGCTCCCCGCGTGCCACGACGAAATGCATTTACGTCCACGGAAGAGGTATCCGCCTTGCCCCCGAGCATCCGACCGACGAGCATTGTCCCACTTTGGACCGTCCCTCCCGGCCCTAGGCCTCCGCAAGGCGCCTCTGCAGTTTTGTTCCTCGCTGAGACCCTCACGGGCCCCAAAACGCGTCGCCTAATGGAAGAGGTATCCGCACTTTATCGTGCATGCTTCGTTGACCACCCCATCCGATGTGGAACTCTGCAGTCCACCGCCTTGACTCCTCGGCCTCTCGGCTGCACACTGACCGGATCCGACTTCTATACCATCATGCGTCCGGAGCATCCCGACTTGCGATATTGTCGCTTTGGACCGTCCCCTGCCGCCAACGCCGTCACAAGGCGCCTCACGGTTTTGTTCTGGCGGACTTACGAGCCCCCAAACGCGTCGCCATTGGAAGAGGTATCTACACCTTTTATCGGGCGTGCCCGTTCACCTCCCCCATCCGATGTGGGACTCTACGATCCACCCCCTTGGGGACAGCGTCCTCTCGTACACTGAATCGGATATCGGGCTCCGATACCATTTATGCGTCCGGAGCATCCGCCTGACGATATCGTCCGCTTTGGACCGTCCCACCCCGCCAAGCCGTCGTGGTGCCTCACGGTTTTGTTCTGGCAGACCCTCACGGGCCCCGAAACGTCGCCCGATGGAAGAGGTATCCATACCCTTTATCGAGCATGCTTCGTTCACATCCCGTCCTATGTGGGACTCTGATCCACACCCCGTGGGGACCCGAGCGTCGCTGGCGCTGCCGGACCGGATCACGGCTTTGATACCATCAGAATCGCCGGAGCATCCGCACTGATATTGTCACTTTGGACCGTCCCTGGCCCGAGGCCGTCACGGGGTGCCTCACGGTTTGTTCTGCGAGACCTTTACAGCCCCCAAAGCGCGTCGCCAATGGAAGAGGTATCCACACCCTTTATCGGGCGTGCTTGCTTCACCTCCCATCCGATGTGGGACACTGCGGTCCACCCCCACAGGGACCCGAGCGTCCTCGGGCGCTGCAACCGGGATCCGGCTCACGATACCATCTGTACGTCCGGAGCATCCGTGACTGCGATATTGTCCGCCTCACGGTTTTGTTCTGTGAAACCCTCACGGGCCCCCAAAACATGTCGCAAATGGAAGAGGTATCCACACCCTTTATCGGGCATGCTTTGTTCACCTCCCCATTCGATGTGGACTCTACGATTGCACCCACAGGGACCCAGGCGTCGCGGTGGCACACTCCAACAATCCAGGCTACGATACAATCTGTAGCGTCCGGGAGCATCCGGACTGATGATATTGTCCCGTTTGGACCGTCCCCTGCCGCCTAGGCCGTCACGGGCGCCTCACGGTTTTGTTCTGGCGAGGGACCTTACAGGCCCCCAAAACACGGCAGCTGATGGAAGAGAGTACCCACACCCTTTATCGGGCGTGCTACATAACCTCCCGGAGCATCCGTGCGTCACGATATTGTTCACTTTGGACCGTCCCACTGCCCGCCTAGGCCGTCGTGCCTCACGGTTTTGTTCTGGCGAGACCCTCACGGGCCCCAGCGGCGTCGCCAATGGAAGAGGTATCGCACCCTTTATCGGGGATGCTTCGTTTCACCACCCCATCCGATGTGGGACTCTCTGATCCACCCCCTTGAGGACCAGGGCGTCCTGTTGCGACACCGACCGGATCCGCTCGAAATCATCTGTGCGTCCCGGCGCATCCGCCTGACCGGATATTGTCCGCTTTGTACCGTCCCCTGCCGCCAACGCCGTCACAAGGCGCGTCACGGTATTGTTCCTGGCAGACCCTTACAGGCCCCAAAACGCGTCGCAATTGGAAGATGTATCTACACCTTTTATCAGGCGTGCTTCGTTCACCTCCCCATCCGATGTGGGACTCTATAGTCCACCCCCCTTGGGGACCCAGTGTCCTCGCTGGCACACCGAACTGGATCTCGGCTCTGATACCATTTGTAACGTCCTCGGAGCATCCGCAGCCCCGATATTATCCTTTGGACCGTCCCTGCCCGCCCAGAGCCGTCACGGGCGCCTCACGGTTTTCTGGCGAGAACCTCACGCCCCCCAAAGCGCGCCGGCAATGGAAGAGGTATCCACACCCTTTATCGGCGTGATTCGTTCACCTCCCCATCCAATGCGGGACTCCACGAGTCCACCCCCACAGGGACCCAACGTCATGCGCCGCCACCGGACCGGATCCGGCTCGATACCATTTGTAACGCGTCCGGAGCATCCGCGGCTGACGATATTATCCGCTTTGGACCGTCCCTGCCAAGCGAGCCGTCAGAGGCGCCTCACTTTATTTTCTGGCGAGACCCTCACGGGCCCCAAAGCGCATCGCCAATGGAAGAGTATCCACACCCCATTATTAGGCGTGCTTCGTTCACCTCCCCATCCGATGTGGGACTCTGATCCCCACCCCACAGGGACCGGCGTCCTCGGCGCACCGAACCGGATCCGGCTCGTACCATCTCGCGTCCCGGAGCATCCGCACTAACGATATTGTCCACTTTGGACCGTCTCCTGCCGCCTAGGCCGTCGCAGGGCGCCTCACGGTTTTGTTCCTGGCAGACCCTCACGGGCCCCCAAAACGCGTCGCCAATGAAAGAGGTATCCGCACCCTTTATGAGGCATGCTTCGTTCACCACCCCATCCGATGTGGGACTCTCACTGTCCACCCCCTTGGGGACCCCGGCGTCTCGGCCTGCACACCGGACCGGATCCCGGATCGATACCATCGCCACGTCCCAGAAGCATCCGCCAGCGATATTGTCCGCTTTGGACCGTCCCACCGCCACGCCGTCAAGGCGCCTCACGGTTTGTTCTGTGGGACCCTTACGGGCCCCCAAAACGCGTCGCCATTGGAAGAGTATCTACACCTTTTATCGAGGCATGCTTCCTTCACCTCCCCATCCGATGTGGGACTCTGATCCACCCCCTTGGGACCCGGCGTCTCGGCCGCACACCGAGCCGGATATCGGCTCGATACCATTTGTAACGTCCGGAGCATCCGCCTTGACCGTCGATATCGTCCGCTTTGGACCGTCCCCTGCGCGGCGAGGCCGTCGGGAAGCGCCTCACGGTTTTCTGGCGGACCCTCCACGGGCCCCCAAGCGCGTCGCCAATGGAAGAGGTATCCATACCCTTTATCGGGCATGCTTCACCTCCCCATCCTATGGCAGGACTCTCTGATCCACCCCGGTGGGGACCCGGCGTCATTCTTTGTGTTGCACGGACCGGATCCGTCTTTGATACCATCTATAATCTCCCCGGAGCATCCACAGCAGCGATATTGTCCGCTTTGGACCGTCCCTGCCCGCATGGCCGTCACGGGCGCCTCACGGTTTTGTTCTGCCGACCCTTACAGGCCCAAAGCGCGTCCCCGATGGAAGAGGTATCCACACCCTTTATCAAGCGTGCTTCGTTCACCTCCCCATCCGATGTGGGACTCTCTGATCCACCCCCTTGGGGACCAGCGTCCTCAACTGCGACAGGACCTGATCCGGCTCGATATCATCTCTGTGCGTCCCGAAGTATCCGCCCGATATTGTCCGCTTTGGACCGTCCCCCCGCCCTAACCCGTCACAAGGCGCCTCACGATTTTGTTCTGGCGGACCCTTACAGGCCCCCAAAACGCGTCGCCATTGGAAGAGGTATCTACACCTTTTATCGCGCGTGCTTGTTCACCTCCCATCCGATGTGGGACTCTACGATCCACCCCCTTGGGACCCGAGCGTCCTCGGCAGCACACCAAGGTCGGATCTCGGCTCGATACCATTTGTAACGTCCTCGGAGCATCCGCACCGACGATATTGTCAGCTTTGGACCGTCCCACTGCCCAGCTGAGCCGTCACGGGCGCCTCACGGTTTTTTCCCGGACCCTCACGGGCCCCCAAAACGCCGCAATGGAAGAGGTATCCACACCCTTTATCGGCGTGATTCGTTCACCTCCCCATCCGATGTGGGACTCTACAATCCACCCCCTAGGGACCCGGGCGTCCGCGGCATACTGTGACCGGAATCGGAACAGCTCGATACCATCTGTAATGTCCCGGGAGCATCCGCACTGATGATATTGACCGCTTTGGACCGTCCCCACGCCGCTGAGGTCACGGGCGCCTCACGGTTTTGTTCCTAGCAGACCCTTACAGGTCCCTAAAACACGTCGCCAATGGAAGAGGTACCCACACCCTTTATCAGGCGTGCTTCTGTAACCTCCCCAGAGCATCCGTACGCACGATATTGTCCACTTTGGACCGTCCCCTGCCGCCTAGGCCGTCGCAGGGGGCCTCACGGTTTTGTTCCTCGCAGACCCTCACGGGCCCCCAAAACGCGTCGCAAATGGAAGAGGTATCCGCACCCTTTATCAAGCATGCTTCGTTCACCACCCCATCCGATGTGGGACTCTACAGTCCACCCACCTTGGGGACCCAGCGTCCTCGCTGCGACACCGGACCGGGATCCGGCTCTAATATCATCTCAATGCGTCCCGAAGCATCCGCACCGGGATATTGTCCGCTTTGGACCGTCCCTCGCGCTAACGCCCGTCAAGGCGCCTCACGATTTTGTTCCTAGCGAGACCCTTACGAGCCCCCAAAACGCGTCGCCATTGGAAGAGGTATCTACACCTTTTATCAAAGCGTGCTTGCGTTCACCTCCCCATCCGATGTGGGACTCTGATCCCACCCCTTAGGGGCCTGGGCGTCTTCGGCGCTGCACGGAACCTCGGATCTCGGCTCAGATACCATTTGTAACGTCCTCGGAGCATCCGCACTGACAATATTGTCCGCTTTGGACCATCCATCGCCGCCAAGGCCGTCACAGGGCGCCTCACGGTTTTTTCCTGGCAGACCCTCAGAGGCCCCCAAAACGCATCGGCAATGGAAGAGGTATCCACACCCTTTATCAGGCGTGATTCGTTAACCTCCCCATCCGATGTGGGACTCCACAGTCCACCCCCACCTGGGGAACGGGCCCTTGTTTGGCACACATGACCCGGATCCGGCTCGATACCATCTGTGAACGTCCCAGGAGCATGCGCGCTGATGATATTGTCCGCTTTGGACCGTCCCTGCCGCCAGGCGAATCGCAGGCGCCTCACGGTTTGTTCTAGCAGACCCACGGCCCCCCAAACGCGTCCGATGGAAGAGGTATCACACCATTTATCGAGGCATACTTGTTCACCTCCCCATCCGATGTGGGACACTCAGTCCACCCCGGGACCTGGGTCCTCGGCGGCTGCCGAACTCGGATCCGGCTCGATACCATCTCGCAACGTCCCCGAGCATCCGTGACTGACGATATTGTCCGCTTTGGACCGTCCCCTACCGCCTAGGCCATCGCAGGGCGCCTCACGGTTTTGTTCCTGGCAGACCCTCACGGGCCCCCAAAACGCGTCGCCAATGGAAGAGGTATCCACACCCTTTATCAGGCATGCTTTGTTCACCTCCTCATTCGATGTGGGACTCTACAATCCACCCCCCTGGGGACCCAGCGTCCGCGCTGGCACACCGGACTGGATCCCGGCTCTGATACCATCTGTAATGTCCTCGGAGCATCCGCACTGACGATATTGTCCCGCTTTGGACCGTCCCCGCCCATGGCCGTCAAAGGCGCCTCACGGTTTTGTTCCTTGCGAGACCCTCACAAGCCCCCAAAACGCGTCGCCAATGGAAGAGGTATCCACACCCTTTATCAGGCGTGCTTCGTTCACCTCCCCATCCGATGTGGGACTCTACAATCCCACCCCCTTGGACCCGGCGTCACAGATCTTATTCCACTCATGAACCAAAGGTCGCATATATCCCCTTGATTGGGTACTTGCACGGGTTGCCCGATGCTCGCAACTTTGACCTCAAGCAAAATCCATGGTCCACAGAGACTCTACCCAACAAAGTACAGACGTCTCCCGAGCATGCATATCATGCTCATCTTTCGACTCTGCCAGGTATGAAAGATACCTCACACGTCAAACCAAGCATCTCTCGCCATGATATTCTCGATATTATAATCTACGATGGTCACATAGCGATAAGCATCCCACCAATCTAGACAATGTACCTCAACACCACTAGGACACAGAAATTAGTATCGGACAAACGTAGACCACATTAAAGTACCATAATCTCCAATTCGACCAAATACTTTGATGTTTTCATATACTCTCATCAACCTTGACTGTAGGAAGCCAACGAATTCAAATACTTACACTATCAAATAATAACGCAAAGAAGGCTTTGCGACTACAATAACAAAACTGTCATTTGGTGCTGACAATGACCATACTCAGGCCATTAAATTTAACATAAAGGACTTTATCACGACATAAAAAATAGGTAAACTCAAACCGAGATATATTATATGCTTAATTCAACCACTTAACTATTCTTTCATTCTACTCCGATACAATACCTCCAACTAAGGGCAACTGTGAGGCCCCGAAATAAAAAACATGATAATTGGGAGTAATTAAAATGATAATAATCATTAAGAGGCCAAGCATGCATTGAAAAATGATGGTTAAAAGTAAAAAGTTGAGAAAATACTCGAGTTCAGCAAGTAGCCGAGTGATGCCTGCAGTGCGCCTGAGGCGCGGTAACGAGCGCAAAAATCCAGTAGTTACCCGCTCGCCGCGCACCAGGTGCGCTCGAGGCGAGCGTTGGTAGAATGTAGCACACTAGCCGCACACTTGACACGCGCTTGAGCGCAGCCTTGACTTTTGCCCGCGTTCTGACTCCATTTTGTTATAAAATGAAGGGGACAAAGGAAAGTGGGAGAGAGAGAGCAGAGCACGAACGAATAAGAGAAAGAAGAGAAGAGGAGAAAGGGAAAATCACTCGTTCCAATCCACTTCCGGTAAAAATAACAGTAGATCGGGCTAAGACAAGTGTACTTCAGACGTTGTTTTTTATTTTTACCGTTTCCTCTTGCTTTAAAGTTTATGAAAATACTTTAAAATATTATTGTTACATGTTTAAAGTAAACGAAGTATGTTTCCTTCGATTGTTCGGTTAGATTTTGTGTTTACCATTGTTTATTGCAAGTTTTGGCTTCGATTTCATGAACAAGCATGCGATTAGTGTTCGATTTTGTCCCGGAAGCTTGCGATGAAACCCTAACTCAAAAATATTGGGAATTTTTGGTTAAATTACATGATTTAGTATATGTGTATGGATTTATGGCGTTGATTTCAAGAATAAACACATGTTTAGTGATCGATTTGAGCTCGGAAGTTTTTGGGGAAGCCCTAGGTACAAAAATGAAGGAGTTTTATTATTTTTAACTGTAGCTCCTGTTATATAAAAATTAATTGACACTGAAATGAAGCTCCTGGTATAATTTATTTTTAAAAATTTTATACGGACTTATATCGATAAATTTTCATGCACTTCTGAAGTAAAACTGAAGGGTTTTTGGACTGTTACCGTATGTTCTAAACGTTCTAAAGTTAACTGAAAGGAAATTGTGAAACTCTGATTATGAAGGATGGTTTTCAGTAAAGAAACTATTTATGATACTGTTGTTTAGGATCCAGAAAAAATTACAGTCAGGTTATGTTCTCCGGCATGCCTTAAAACTTTACGGTGGTAATCGAGGATAACTCTGTCCATGGAGTTATATGTGGTCCGCCCTTCCTTGGGGCATTACGGTCAGGAGGAAAGTTTTGTTTCTGGCCTACCTTCGGGAGGAATATCGTACTGTTACCGTGAGATGGGATACTTCTGTTTAGTTCTTGGCCTTGGATTGTGTGAAGTGAACACAATCTATCCTCGATCATTCACCCCCTTAGCTAGTAGGATATTCTGGCAGGGTCTGCTACCGTTTTGTTATGTTACTGTTCTGCTATGTACCGCCGTTATTGTACCGATTTCTATTCCGTATCGATTTCTGTTCTATTCTGATATAAGAGAGAAGCTTCTGACTTTGTTTTCCAATTCTGCTTTCCGGATTATACCGATTATGATTATTGATTACCGATTACAGATTACTGATTTCTGTTTCTGAGCTTAATATCATCAAAGTATGCTTTCCCTATTTTCTAGGTTATATTCTATTTAACCGTTCTATTTTTGCATAGATTCATAACTGTTCTGTATCACTATTTAACTGCTTATCTGCATGTACCTTGCTAGATCCCAACTCACTGTTTTATTTTTTTTTCCCTCCAGATGAGACAGTAGAGTTAGTGTCTGACGAGAAAGAGTGACTGAAAGAAATTTCTGAAGAATTTTGAGGACCTGAAGTATTTTGGAGCTATTTTGGGAGAACCAGTTGGATGTAAAGACTTGATTGGATATGTGATTTTGTATATGAATTTTGTATCTGTGGATATTTATGCATATGTGGGTTCTGTATAGACTTACACGTGATGTATGTGATGGTAAAAAGAAAAACTATGTTTCTGCAGGTTAATAGTTTAACTTCCACTCTATACATCTGGATATTCTGTACAGGTCCTAGACGGCATCTCGTTTATGAACAGTTAGTGTAGTTAATGGTTTTATAGATTAATGCCATGGATGACATATGTGATCCTGTGTATACATGTTGTAGGAAGAATTATGGTATAATTGATAGTTGTGTGCTTGTAAGGGTTGATCATACAGGTTTATTTTTTGAGTTTTTATCTAGTTACAAAGGAGGCTCTGCCGAAATTTCTGCAGAGGTCTTGCCTTATATTTTAGTCTGTTAATCCTGTTTCTATCTTGACAGAAGTTTCTGAGGAAAAAAAACCGTTCCATCACAATTGGTATTAGATAATTGAGATGCCTTAGGAATTGATTGATCAAAAAGCAGAAGCATAGGTTTGAATCTCTACACTGAATTCTTGTAGGAATAGGTTGAGAAAGTTAAGGCAATTAGGACTCTTAAGAGATTGGTTGTTAGGTTAGGTTTAAATTTTCTTAAACCGTTGAATATTTCTTTCTCATTCCATTGAATCATTATCTTTATAACCATATGTTTACCTTGATCATAGGATGGCAAGTAGAAGGGGTAGAAGAAATGACCGTGGTGGCACCAATACGCCCTATGATAGAGAGGCTACTTATATTGATCTGTTGGAGAGGATGACCAATGTGGTAGAGTCCAATGAGCAGAGGCACATGGCTTCGGTTTCTACGCCCGAGCCAGCTTTGGCATTTCTTGGTCCCACAATGTATGATAGATTTACAGTGAAGTGAGCACCGGGCTTCCTAGGAAAGCCTAATCGGGCGAAAATGGACGTGTGGTTAAAGAGGATAAAGAAGATATTCGTTGTGATTGGGTGTACTGATCGGGAGAATGTCACCTTCGTGATGTATAAACTAGAAGGTGAAGCTGATAGCTGGTAGAGCATGCAGAAGAGGACGATGGGAGTGCCCGATGATGTCATTACCTGGGAGATGTTTGAGGATGCTTTTATGAAAAAGTACCTCCCATCCAGCCTCCGAGATCAAAAGGAGCAGGAATTTATGAGGTTGAGGCAAGGAAACATGACGGTGAAAGGGTATGATGCCAGATTTACTGAGTTGTCCCGTTTTGCACCCTTCTATGTAGAGGATGAGTAGAGAAAGGTCAATAAGTTCCAACAAGAGTTACGGGATGACATTAGGAAGTCGTTGTCAATCTTAAGGCTCTAAACTTATGCTGAGATTCTGGACAGAGTGGTGATTTACAAGAAAGAAGCAGAGACGGAGAGATTCTATGCACAGAGGATCGCTAGCCGAGCGGGAGTTAGTACTGGATCTACTGCGGGATCTTCTGAACTATCCAAGAGGACTAGGACAGTTGACAAGAGAAAGAGTGTTGTACCGGCTCAGTCAGTAACCGGTTCTAGAGGATCAGCTGAAGATTGTACCTTTTTGGGATGAGACATCCGGGGCAAGCATGCCGTAAGATGTCGGGAGCATGTTTCAGATGTGGGCAGTAGGGCCACCTACTCAGGGATTGTACACTAACTCCGATGCTAGAAGGAAAGAAGCCTACTGTCTCGGCAAAGGCTTTCGCGATGACTGTTCAGGATTCGGAGGCATCTCCAAATGTCGTGGAAGGTATTTTTTCTATTTGTGGAGTTTCTGCATCTATTTTGTTTGACTCGGGATCTACTCATTCTTTTGTTTCTCCGCGATTTACATGTTGCATTGTATCTGTCCTGTGTATTCTGGATTGTGAACTGTCTATATGTACTCCCACTGGGTCCCCTGTGATTACGAATATTATGTATCCGAGATGCATAGTCAAGGTGAATGGGAACTATTTGGTTGTGGACTTAGTGTTGTTCAACATGGGTGATTTTGATGTGATTTTAGGAATGGACTGGCTAGCCAAATATCATGCTAGTATTGACTGTTTTCTGAAGAGGATTTGTTTTAATATTTCTAGAATGGAGCCCTTTTCTTTCAGGGCTTTAAGAAAAAAGGGGTGCCTGTATTGATCTCTACTTTACATGCTAAGCATTTGATGAAAAGTGAATGTAAAGCTTACTTGGTATATGTCTGCACTACTGGGAGTCATAGTGTGTCGGCTAAGGACATCCTGGTTGTTTGTGACTTTGAGGATGTATTTCTAGAGCAGTTACCTGAATTACCTCTATGTCGAAAAATCGAGTTTAAAATTGCTATTGTTCTTGGTGTTAGTCCAGTTTCTAAGGCCCCCTATCGTACAGCTCCAGCTAAATTGAAGGAGTTAAAGTTGCAATTACAGGAGCTGTTAGACAAGGGCTTTATCAGACCGTAGTGTATCTCCTTGGGGTGCACCGGTATTGTTTGTGATGAAAAAAGATGGGTCTTTGCAATTGTGTGTTGATTATCGTGAGTTGAATAAATCACGATTAAAAATAAATACCCTCTATCGCGTATTGATGATTTATTTGATCAGTTGTAAGGATGTCGAGTGTTTTCGAAGATTGATTTGAGGTCCGGTTATTAATAATTGAGGATCAAGCCGGAAGATGTGGCTAAAACTGCTTTTCGGTCACGTTATGACCATTATGAGTTCCTTGTTATGCGTTTTGACCTTACGAATGCCCCAACTGTTTTTATGGATCTGATGAATAGGGTGTTCAGGCCGTACTTGGATAAATTTGTGGTGGTGTTCATTGATGATATCCTGATTTATTCGAAGGATTATGGGAACACAATATTCATTTGAGGAGAGTACTTCAAGTACTCCGCGAGGAAAAATTATATGCCAAGCTGAGTAAATGTGAATTCTAGCTTGAGAGGGTGATATTTTTAGGGCATGTGATTTCTGATGGTGGTATTTCTGTGGATCCCAGTAAAGTAGAGGTTGTTACAAATTGGAGCAGGCTGGCTTCTGTGACTGAGGTTAGGAGCTTTTTGGGCATGGCGAGATATTACAGACATTTTGCAGAGAATTTATCATACATTGTTTTGCCTTTGACTCAGCTGTTAAATAAGGAGGCTAAGTTTGTGTGGACAGAGGAGTGTGATCTGAGCTTTCAAGAGCTAAAGGATCGTTTGACTACCGCTCCAATGTTGATTATTCCAGAGGGTTCATGAGGCTTTGAGGTGTACTACGACGCCTATAACGCGGGTCTAGGATGTGTGTTGATGTAGCACAGTAAAGTTGTAGCTTATGGATCTAGGCAACTGAAAGTGCATGAGAAGAACTATCCTACTCATGATTTGGAGCTTGCTGCTATTGTCTTTGCCTTGAAAATTTGGAGACATTATTTATATTGTGAAAGATTCCTTGTGTATTCTGATCATAAAAGTTTGAAGTACCTATTTTCACAAAAGGAACTTAATATGAGGCAATGGAGATGACTTGCTTTCTTGAAGGATTATGACTGTGAGATACAATATAAGCTAGGGAAGGGTAACGTAGTTGCGGACGCATTGAGTCGCTGATCGGGGTATGTGGCGCACTTGCAGATCAAGCAGATAGAAATATTAGATTACCTGAAACAATGTGATATCCAACGTTATGCTAAAGGTGACAGAATACTCCTGTCGTACCTTCAGATCCAACCGGAAGTAGTCAATGAAATTAAAGAGAAGCAGGTGAATGATCCGTTTTTTATAGACGTTGTTAGTGATCTAAGTAAGGAATCTTGAGTTGATTTTAATGTCCGGATTGATGGAGTATTGAGATTTAGAGACCGATTATGCGTACCGGATGATAGAGGATTGAAGGAGAAGATTTTGAAGGAGGCTCACTGGTTCTAGTATACGATTCACTCGGGGGCGAATAAAATGTATCAAGATCTGAAGAAAACCTTTTGGTGGAGGAATATGAAGAGAGATATCTTGGCTTATGTGGAGAAATGCCGGTATGTTAGCAACTGAAAGCTGAGAGGTGGAAGCCTTCTGGATTGTTACAGCCTATGCCGATCCCGAGCTAGAAATGGGAAGACATTACTATAGACTTTGTATCGGGTTTACTGAGGACTCCTAGGAATCATGACGCCGTTTGGGTTACAGCCCACTTCTTGGCGATCAGGATGACCTATTCGCGTGATAAGTTGGCTCAGTTGTATGTGAATGAGATCGTGAGGCTTCATAGAGTTCCCACCTCCATTGTGTCTGATAGAGATCCACGTTTTGTCTCGAGGTTTTGGGAGAGCTTGTATAAGGAGTTGGGAACAGAGTTGAAATTCAGTACTGCGTATCACCCCCAGGCCGATGGCCAATCTGAGCGTACCATTCAAATTCTTGAGGATATGTTAAGGGCCTCTGTTTTGAAGATGAAAGGAACTTGGGACACTTATCTAGCACTAGCTGAATTTACTTATAATAATAGCTATCAGCCTAGTATCGGCATAGCACCTTTTGAGGCATTGTATGGGAGAAAATGTAGGTCACCTATTCATTAGGAAGAGATTGGAGATAAAAGAATTTTGGGCTCGGAGATTGTGAAAGAAACACCAGGAAGATTAAAACTGATCTAAGATAACTTGAAGATTGCTCAAAGCCAATAACAAAGCTATGCGGATATGAGGAAGATAGAATTGAGCCTTAAAGTGGAAAATCTTGTATTTCTGAAGGTCTCACCGTCCAAGGGCACGTTCCGGTTTGGAGTGAAGGGAAAATTGAAGCCGCGATTCATTGGTCCTTTTGAGATTCTGGAAAGGATCGGAGAGGAAGCCTACAGGTTGGCATTACCACCTAGTCTGACGGGCAAACATGATATATTTCATGTATCGATGCTTCGAAAGTACGTCCACGATCCTGCACATGTGATCGACTATGGATCATTGGCTATCGATAAGGATTTGTCCTACATTGAGGAACCACTGTAGATTTTAGATCGAAAGGATCAGATGTTGCGTACGAATACCATTCCCCTGGTGAAGATACTTTGGAGAAACCATTCACCGGAGGACGCCACTTGGGAGCACAAAGAGGAAATCCGAAGCAAATATCCTCACTTATTTTATTGAGCTATGTAGTTTTGTTTAATTTCGAGGAGGAAATTTCTTTAAGTGGGGGAGAGTGTGAGGCCTGGGAATCAAAAACATGATAATTAGGAGTAATTAAAACGATGATAATCATTAAGAGACCAAGCATGCATTGAAAAATGATGGTTGAAAGTAAAAAGTTAGGAAAATACCTAAATTCAGCAAGCAGCCAAGTGGTGCCTGCCGTGTGCCCGAGGCACGGCAGTGAGCACAAAAATCTAGTGTCTACCCGCTCGCCGTGCGCCAGGCGCACTCAAGCGAGCCCCTTGCAAAAACCTCGCGCTCACCGCGTGCTTGCTGGACTTTCAAGGGGAGCGCTGGCATAATGTAGCGCACTCGCCGCGCGCTCGAGCACAGCCTCGACTTTTACCCGCGTTCTGACTTCGTTTTGTTATAAAATGAAGGGGAAAAAGGAAAGTGGGAGAGAGAGAGCAGAGCACGAACGAAGAAGAGGAAAAAGAGAAGAGGAGAAAGGGAAAATCACTCGTTCCAATCCATTTTCGGTAAAAATAACAGCAGATTGGGCTAAGGTAACTGTACTTCAGACGTTGTTTTTCATTTTTACCATTTCCTCTTGCTTTAAAGTTGATAAAAATGGTCTAAAATGTTATTGTTACATGTTTAAAGTAAACGAAGCATGTTTCATTCGATTGTTTGGTTAGATTTTGAATTTACCCATGTTTATTGCAAGTTTTGGCTTTGATTTCATGAACAAGCATGTGATTAGTGTTCAATTTTGTCCCGGAAGCTTGCGATGAAACCCTAACTCGAAAATATCGGAGATTTTTGGTTAAATTGCATGATTTAGTATATGTGTATAGATTTATAACATTGATTTCATGAATAAACACATGTTTAGTGATCGATTTGAGTTTGGAAGTTTTGGCGAAGCCCTAGGTACGAAAATGAAGGGGTTTTAATGATTTTTAACCGTAACTCATGTTATATAAAAGTTAATTGGCACTAAAATGAAGCTCTTGGTATAATTTGTTTTTAAAAATTTTACACGGACTTATACCAATAAATTTCCATGCACTTCTAAAGTAAAACTGAAGAGTTTTGAGACCAATTCTTGACCCATTTAGATTCTAAAATGTAGAAAGTCCAAGTCATTAACTCAATATAACCAAGGAGTAAAGGAAAATTAACCCGGTCAATGCCAGTTGACTGGGAGTGATGATGGAGCCATACCAAGTTGTGAAGGAAGATTTATCCGGTCAATGTCAGTTAACCAGCAAAGATGAAGAAATGAAGGAAAATATGATCTGGTCAACGCCTGTTAACCAGAGAGTAGAGGGGAGAACGTAACTAGTCAACGCTAGTTGACCGAAAAATGTGAAGGGAGAGCTCGTTCGGCCAACGGCAACTGACTAGAATGGAAGAAGGAGGCCGGAGGTGTTCAGATGAAAGAAAGCCATGAAGGCCGGCCAAGTTTCAATAAGCGCAAGTTTTCTGGAGACCTTGATCTCCGGAAAAAAAACAGTGAATTCTGGAGACCTTTTGATGATTTTCGGAGATGCTGGAGTTAGAAGCTAAAGTTTCCGGAGGCCTTACTTCCGGAGACGATAATTCCGGAAACCTTAGGCGCTGAATTTGGAGCCTTAATTTCCGGAGACCTTGATCTTCAGAAATGTTGAATTGGAAGGCTTAATTTCGGAGACAAATTTCGGAAGAAACTGACGAGTCTTCCGGAGAACCCTTTCGGAAAGAATGAAAATCTTTCGAGACCATTTCCGGAGACCACTTCCGGAGACCATTCCCATAGACCATTGAGGAGCTTCCGGAGACCTTAGATAATAATTTCAGAGACGATCCCGAAGAGAACTAAGAGGCGATTTTCAAAGAAAATTTGGGAATGTTTCCGGAGACCTTAGACAGTGACTTCTGGAGATGATTTCCAGAAGAAACTAAGGAGTTTTCCGAAGACCTCCCCGGAGGCCATTGAAGAGACTTCCGGAGACCATGAAGATGATCACCGGAGATGGTAAGAGAAGAGATTCCGGAGATGCTTTTTTCGGAGGCCATTTAGACGTCTTCCAAAAATAATAAACGAAAGAAAGAAAGGAAATTTAATCCGGTCAACATTAGTTGACCGAAAAATGTGAAGAGAGGCCAATGAAAAGTTGGCCGCCCGATTGATTGACGTGATGACTAATTATGAAGACCATGCCTAAGTAAGTAACCGACTTTCAACCACCCCAGAGTGGTTAACCTATCCTACCTACTACCGTCAGACCAAAGACCTATAAATAAGAAACTAGTGAGTGTAATGGAAAAGGTTAGGAGGAAGCTCTCAGCCGAGCTTCTTAGTAAAAGAACCCAGAATTCCAGGACGGAGTAATGAGGTTCAGGCAAGTGTACTCACCTTTTTTTAAGTTCATGTTTGTAATACAAGTATACCCTAGTTTTGATGAATTCATGTTAAGGTTTTGTTGAGTTTTCACGTGAAGCTTGCCATGAACTTTACTTTGATCATCTGAATTGAGGAAGAATTTCTGTTAACCGCATGTTTAAAAGAAGCCCTGTTAATTCATGATGTCTGATTATTTATGCACGAAGTATGGTTATTTGCTAACCTGCATGAATTTCGATACTTGCATGCTTTAAGAGGCCCGTCTATTGTACATTTAAAAGATCTTAGGCTTTTTGATAGAAAGACCTCCTGCATCTTGATGAAAATGAGCTCTGGCCTTGTTAAAGAAAAGATATCCGGTTTTTGATATATGACATTCAGCTTTTGATATATGACCTCCGGCTTCTTAAAAAAAAGGTATTCAGCTTTTGATCAATGACCTCCGCCTTTTAACATAAGACCTCCGGCTTTGATAAATGAAACTTCCAACACTTTGATAAAAGATCTTCGGTTTTAAGACATTAAAGAAAAAGCTTTATGGACTTCAATTGTTTAAAGTTAAGAGCAAAGGCTATAAGAACAATGAAAAGAGTATGTAATCCGGACAGCAAGTGGGACTCTATGACTTCCGACTTTTGAACTTTGATAGATGGTCATCGAACGATATGAACTAAGAACCGAGTTTCCATTAAGCTTATTAAAATTGAATTAAGGATATTGGAGTGACACTCAAGGACTGCCCTGGGCCACGAGGAAATTTCTGGTGGCACAAGGCTTATGAACTACGGCCCCGTATGCCGGGTAAAAGGCATTACCGCCCACCTCTGGGAGTATAATAGGAAGATACAGCCTTAGATTGTGGGGTAGCACACAACCCTTTCTCGATATTGTCCGCTCCCCTCCGGTCCATAAAGAAGATGAGAATTTTGTACAGTTTTATGAATTTTCTAAAGTCAAGATAATAAGAATAAGAGCAAAGATTCCTGAACTTAAGAAGAAATGATATGGTGATTTTCGTATGTTAAGCTTATGTTACTTTGATCCGATTATATGTATGTTAATGTTTTCTACATGTGG
Organism: Nepenthes gracilis; assembly: GCA_033239525.1. Lineage (NCBI taxonomy): Eukaryota > Viridiplantae > Streptophyta > Magnoliopsida > Caryophyllales > Nepenthaceae > Nepenthes > Nepenthes gracilis. The sequence goes on from BSYO01000029.1 coordinate 6,160,941, forward strand.
GTACCTTGCTGGGCTTTGTATCTCACTCTTGCTATTTTTCAGATGATAAGAAGCTTATGGAGGATAAAGTTGAATAGAGTCATGTGGTATAGTTAGACGGCATGGCTGGCCGAAGCTGATTAGCAAAGGAGTGAAGGAATATATGTATTTTTCTTTTGATATTTTGGGACAAACTTGTAAAACATTTCCACTGTAAAAGAATTAATGGATGTTAGTATGTTTCCGTAATTACTATACGAGAAAATGAAGTCGACTTTTCTAGTAGAATCTCATTTCATGTCAAAGTCTTCATGTCCGACCAACCTTAATGTTGGCCGGCCAAGTATGAGGTTAAACTCTGATGGCCAACTCAAGGAATTGGGCCTTAAGCGATCCTGTGTATGCGATGTGAAGTGTACATAAAAGAAAGAAAAATTTTTATGTCCACCTAATTAGTATTTATACTGTCTATGTTGTAAAGGTTAGACTTTACGGCAGCCGTATGCGGTGGAACATGGCCGGTTCGTCACAGTTGGTATCAGAGAAAAACTGAGATGCTTTAGGTTTGATCTTAATCAATACATAAACTTAAGACAGGATTAGTTAAGGATAAAAAGGAGTTAGCATTACTTATGTTTAGGACGGAGTGCTATGTGTTAGCCGCCTTTGGCTAGTAATTTGACCAAAACGTTCTTTTTAGGAATCAAAGTCATTGCTGAAGACATGTCTAATATAGAAAAATGACCTGTCCGGACTAATAACCCTCTGGACCTGGAGACAAGGTACTTGAATCTGCTAGACAGGATGACTGATGTCATAGAAGCCTTGGCTCCACCAACTCCGGTGACTGCCCCAATTCCTGTTCATCAGGAGAAGTCGGTCTGTGATCGCTTTACCAACGAGCGAGTTCCTAAATTCTCCGGAGAACCCGACCCGTTGAAGGCAGACACCTGGGTCCAACAATTAAAGAAGGTATTCGCAGTGATTAAGTATCCTGCTGGAGATAAGGTCCTATTAGCCACTCATAAGCTGGTGGGTGAAGCCTGCCGCTGGTGGGTGAGGCCTGCCACTGGTGGGAGATGCAGAAGAGAGTTTTTGAGGTGCCAGAGAGGAAAATTTTCAGACAGAGGACTTTTAATCAGGCTTCAACACCTAGTGCTAGGGGAGGACCCTCAAAGAAGGCAAAACCGGTAAGGTCCAGTAGGGAGCCATCGGCTCGAGATTAGTATTACTAGAGTAAATTTTGGGTATATGAAGTCCTATGATGATAATTCATGATTGTTTTGGAAAAATGCTTAAGTGTTTGGACTTTTGGGTAGCCTCGGGTTATATTGAGGTTAACGATGTGGATTTTTAGACTTAAGATGGCATTGCGGTGACCCCATGTTTGATAGAAAGTAAAGTTGACTTCGGTGAGTTGATGTAAAGAAGATCATGGGTCTTGAGGATTAAGAGGTATTGTCCTATGTGCTTATTAAAGCTTTAAGGATGAATACTTTGTTTTGATGAGACTCTCAAGAGCATGTTCTAAGAATGGTTGGTTTGATTGCAAGGTTTAGGGATGTCTTTATCCATGGACGGGGGGCGAAAAGGTTCCGGTGTTTTAAATCGGGTTCTAAGATATTAACTTGAAGTATTAAGTGCCACCTGTCGCGATGAGAGGTAAGGCCTTTGGGCTTAATATTGTAATCTGGTGTCGTTTTGGGGATTCTAAACCCATGTTTGCATTGTGTTTTGAGTTATGTGCAATTGAAAAACCTAAGCTTTGTAATAGCGGCAAAGGTGACCTAGTACTTGGAAGGACAAAAGACATATCAAAGTGGATGTTTATGTACGAATCTTGGAATTGAATTGTATGATTTTAGGTGTGAACTTGAGCCAGCTAAGGTACCAAGTCTTAATTTGATCTTAATAGTAGTTCAGTGGGCGAACGGCAGTGCTATTACTATTAGATTGGTAAAGGATGACATCCGGCAATTGAGTTGTGGGATCTAAGGCATTAGTTTGAATTGATCAAGGTATCAAGAGATTGATGACTTCTTCTTGTGGAATATTCGACGAGAATCTACGTTAAGTCTAATTAGTATATGCGGCCACATCTTGAAGTTATTTGTGGTCATTCGGGGGGCTTCAGCCGTGTGACTATTTGAGGATGATTATAGAAGGAAAATTAGGTTGACTTATCTATTGATCGATATTTTGAGGTTGTGTCAAAATCGACGGCAATCTTTGAGAGTTCTTTGCAGAGCCGTGGAAGTATAGGCTTTGGTATCATTGTGAAATACCCCAGAACCTTCGAGGTAGATAAGACAGACCGATAAGGTTGCTCATGAATTTCAAAATTGAGGTGGCCTAGGAGAGTGATGATTTGTCAAACAGACCTTATGGATGGATAAGCGAATTTCGTGGGCCATTGTAAAAGCTTGACGATTTCTAATATCGATTTGGGTCCATAGCGTGTTAATTGTGGCTCAATGGAACTGGTAAGCCCGGCGGTATTCGGGATGAGAATATGGCCACTATGAAGTCCAGAAAACGCCGTTTGGGTTTTGAAGGTCCATTGGTATTTCATGAAATTTTATAGGTTGGATCTTTTGGCCATATTTGGGCCGTGTTGAGGGTGACTACATAGATAAATTCAAAGGAATGCGAGTTTAGTGAAGGAGATGCCCTGCTAGGCTTGTAGCTCTTTGGTAGCATGATCTTGGAATCTATAAGATTTTAAGTGATGACTATTGGAAAGACCAATTAGTGTCGTGAAAACGTATGGTCAACTTGGGTCTAGCCGAAGTTATTAAGTGATCCGACAAGTATTCTTCGAGGACTACAATTCAAGTGAGACGTTTGGCTAGAGAGATTTGTAATTTTGAAAATTAAAGATAAATGGTAGTTTTCGAAGATCGGATGGGGGTAATTGACGTTCATGTCATTTGGGTTGATCCTAATGGGGTCTGGTAAGTTATCGTGGAATGTAATGCCTTTAAGGAACATTAAGGTTATGTTACTCCCACGTCATGATAGGTGGATACCTTTTATTTAAGTGGGGGGAGAAGTTCATGATTAGTTTTACCCCATATATAAGTTAGAATTAACAATTAAAGTCTCTGCTTTGAGAACTTATTGCTTTGTCTTTGAAGATAGTGATTACCTAAAGTTTTAAGAACCAAAATAGTTGTACCATTGAAAGGGATGTCATATGATATTGTATGTGGACAGACCTGTTTAAAGGTTGAGAAAGTTAACCTCGGTGTTTTCGTTGGGAAAGCAGGCATCAATGTTGGCAATTGATGCTGCGAGTCTTTGGACTTATATGTCTTTGAAGTTCCATAGGAGATGTGAAAGATGAATCGCGAGTAAGTTCAAATGATTTGGTGATTGGCTGCCATGTTCTTCAATTGGGAGACGAAACCGTATTCGGTGTTTGGGAGCTAGGAGTTCATGAAATATGAAGTCCTTATGGTTTGTTTCAAGACGAGTAGGGCGACCCACTTATCGTAATCATAGAAAACGTGTTCGGCTGGAATGAGTTGGCTTACTGGTATGCCAACGGGATCTTGAGGTTACCAAGTAATTGGGATCTTAAGATTCTGGGTAATGATTTAAAATTATGTTAACTCTTCGAATGATCGTTATGACTGTAACTTGGAATGTGGTTGTAGTCTGAGGATTGTGGAATTGTCTTCATAATATGACTATCCTAGAGCGGTTTTAATCAGAGTAGTGCAGCGAAATTGTGTGGGCCTTCACTTGCAAATTTCAAGATATAGTGAGAATCCAAATGAATGATCATCTTTGAAACATAGGATGAATCGAAACAAGAGTTTGTCTATTCATTTGAAATAGTCAATCAGGGAACTTATTTTAAAGTTGGGTGGATTACTACAATAAGTAGATTTATTAGGTTCAACCATTATGTAAAATCGAAAAATAGCCTTGTGGTAAAGCCCTAGTAAGAAAGAAACCTTATGTATAAAGAGTTAAGACAATCTGACTGATTTAGTTTCTCTGAAAAAGACCTTCTTATCAAAGAATGTCTTGGAATGCTGGAAAGAAATTTGGAAGAATTATCCCTTCTCATATGAGATTGTGAGGATCGTTAAATTTCGAGGACGAAATTTCTATAAGTAGGAGAGATTGTAACGGCCCAAATTCTAAAACGTAGAAAGTCTAAGTCATTAACTCAATATAACCAAGAAGTAAAGGAAAATTAACTCGGTCAATGCTAGTTGACCAGGAGTGATGATGGAGCCATACCAAGTTATGAAGGAAGATTTATCCGGTCAACGCCAGTTGACTGGCAAAGATGAAGGAATGAAGGAAAATATGATCCGGTCAACGCTTGTTGACCGGCGAGTATGAGGGGAGAACGTAACCTGTCTAGCTAGTTGACCGGAAAATGTGAAGGGAGAGCTCGTTCGGTCAACGGTAGTTGACCGGAAGGGAAGAAGGAGGCCGGAGGTGTTCAGATGAAAAAAAGCCATAAAGACCGGTCAAGTCTCAATAAGCGCAAGTTTTTTTGGAGACCTTGATCTCCGGAAAACAAACAGTGAATTCCGGAGAACTTGATCTCCGGAAAACAAACAGTAAATTCCGGAGACCTTTTGATGATCTCCGGAGATGCTGGAGTTAGAAGCTAAAGTTTTCGGAGGCCTTGCTTCCGGAGATGATAATTCCGGAAACCTTAGGCGCTGAATTTGGAGGCTTAATTTCCGGAGACCTTGATCTCCGGAAATGTTGAATTAGAAGGCCTAATTTTCGGAGATAAATTTCGGAAGAAACTGACGAGTCTTCCGAAGAAGCCCTTTGGAAAGAATGAAAATCTTTCGGAGACCATTTCCGGAGACCACTTCCGGAGACCATTCCCGGAGACCACTGAGAAGCTTCCGGAGACCTTAGATAATAAGTTCAGAGATGATCCTGAAGAGAACTAAGAGGTGATTTTCAAAGAAAATTTGGGAATGTTTCTGGAGACCTTAGACAGTGACTTTCGGAGACGATTTCTAGAAGGAAACTAAGGAGTTTTCCGAAGACCTCTCCGGAGGCCATTGAAGAGATTTCCGGAGACCATGAAGATGATCTCCGGAGACGGTAAGAGAAGAGATTAAGGAGACGCTTATTCTTGAGGCCATTTAGACGGCTTCCGGGAATGATAAATGAAAGAAAGAAAGGAAATTTAATCTGGTCAAAGTTAGTTGACCAGAAAATATAAAGAGAGGCCAAGGAAAAGTTGGCCGCCCGATTAATTGACGTGATGACTAATTATGAAGACCATGCCTAAGTAAGTAACCGACTTTTAACCACCCTAGAGTGGTTGACTTGTCCTACCTACTACCGTCAAATAAAAGACCTATAAATAAGAAACTAGTGAGTCCAAGGGAAAAGATTAGGAGGAAGCTCTTAGCCGAGCTTCTTAGTAAAAGAACCCAGAATTCCATGATGGAGTAAAGAGGTTCAGGCAAGTGTACTCACCTTTTTTTAAGTTCATGTTTGTAATGCAAGTATACCCTAGTTTTGATGACTTCATGTTAAGGTTTTGTTGAATTTCCACGTGAAGCATGCCATGAACTTTACTTTGATCATCTAAATTGAGGAAGAATTTCTATTAACCACATGTTTAAAAGAAGCCCTGTTAATTTATGATGTCTGATTATTTATGCACGAAGTATGGTTATTTGCTAGCCTGCATGAATTTCGATACTTGCATGCTTTAAGAAGCCCGTCTATTGCACGTTTAAAAAATCTCTGGCTTTTTTATAGAAAGACCTCCTGCATCCTGATGAAAATAACCTTCGGCCTTGTTAAAGAAAAGATATCCGGCTTTTGATATATATGACCTTCAGTTTTTGATATATGACCTCCGGCTTGTTAAAGAAAAGGTATTTGGCTTTTAATCAATGACCTCCGGCTTTTAACATAAGACTTCCGGCTCTGATAAATGAGACTTCTGACATTTTGATAAAAGATCTTCGGTTTTAAGACGTTAAAGAAAAAGATTTATGGACTTTAATTGTTAGAAGTGAAGAACAAATGCTATAAGAATAAGAAAAAATGTATGTAATCCGGACAACAAGTGGGGCTTTATGACTTCCGACTTTTGAACTATGATGGATGGCAATCAAACGATATGAACTAAGAACCGAGTTTGTATTAAGCTTGCAATTAAAATTAGATGAAGGATATTGGAGTGACACTCGAGGACTACCCTTGGGCCATGGGGAAATTTCTGGGGGAACAAGGCTTATGGACTACGGCCCCGTATGCCGGGTAAAAGGCATTACCGCCCACCTCTGGGAGTATAATAGGAGGATACGGCCTTAGGTTGTGGGGTAGCACACAACCCTTCCTCGATATTGTCTGCTCCCGTCCGATCCCTAAAGATGAGAATTTCGTACAGTTTTATGAATTTTTTGAAGACAAGATAATAAGAATAAGAACAAAGATTCCTGAACTTAAGAAGAAATGATATGGTGATTTTCGTATGTTAAGCTTATGTTACTTTGATTCGATTATATGTATGTTAATGTTTTCTGCATGTGGGTACCTTGCTGAGCTTTGTATCTCACTCTTGCTATTTTTTAAATGATGAGAAGTTTATGGAGGATGAAGTTGAATAGAGTCATGTGGTATAGTTAGAGGGCATAGCTGGCCGGAGCTGATCAGCAAAGGAGTGAAGGAATTTATGTATTTTTTTTTGATGTTTTGGGAAAGGCTTGTAAAACATTTTCGCTGTAAAAGAATTAATGGATGTTAGTATATTTCCGTAATTACTATATGGGAAAATGAAGTCGACTTTCCTAGTAGCATCTCATTTCATGTCAAGGTCTTCATGTCCTACCAACCTTAATATTGGCCGGTCAGATATGAGGTTAAACTCTGATGGCCAACTTAAGGAGTTCGGCCTTAAGCAATCTCGTATGCGATGTGAAGTGTATTTAAAAGAAAGAAAAATTTTTATGTCCACCTAATTAGTATTTATACTGCCTATGTTGTGTAAGGGCTTAATTCGCTGTCGGGAGTGCAAAGTGGAACGGGCC
>BSYO01000029.1:6168053-6193785 GCA_033239525.1 Nepenthes gracilis
ATAAGAATCCGTGACAATATAATACAATTTTCCACCCGCTAACCACGCTTATAAGGGAGGTATCCAATCTACAATAACTCATCCATAATCAATATTTTACATACAATGATCAAGGTCATCATCCGACCATAAATAATAACCATACCATATCCTCGAGACCGAAAATATACCAAATATAGCTTCTCCACTCGCCAAAAAGGAATATCCTAAGGCGATCACTTCCGAGCTCCCGCAAGCGTATCCATGCCACTAGTCTGAAGGGATAAAACATGAAAACGTGAGCCTAGAGCTCAGCAAGCATCATCGTATAAAAACAGCACTCATAAATCAGGAACAGGGATATTGCAAAGCAATCACATAAAACAAAACACCATGTCCGCAAATCCCACAAAATCGAGAGATGTCTCGTACTAAATCGTCGTCCGTAATAACTCGTCCCTCGACAAAATCATAAAACCACGATCGGTAAAACCTCGTAGACGATATCATATCATATGATCCGAGGTCACATACGCCGCAACCGTCACCACATCCACGTGGAGACACATCTCCCGTCGTCCGGATCTAAAACTCATAATGCGAGAAATCAAGAGAAAACCGCGGAATTCAAAAACATAAATCAAAACACGTTACTGGTTTATCACGTCAGCACGTACGAGACATTCCTTTCGCGCCCATCCGTGGGCCAACCCACGTATCTCAAATTACCATACACCCAAATACGAGAAATACAAAGCATGCAATGAAATCTGAGAACCAAAGATCAATGATACCAACTTGAGGAAGGATTACCTAAATCCAGGTAACTACGGCTATATATCGACTCATGAATTAGGCCCGAGGCTCAAGGCCATCAATGTACTCTCCCTCCCCATAGATTAGAACTTGCTCACTATGTTTTACCACCCGTGGCTTTGGGTGCAACATCAAGTTTTAGTTATATATTAGGACGTCCGAATACATTAGTTTTAGTCAATTCCTTACGATGGTTCTCAATTAAATACAGTGGGGCAATACCTCATCTTCCTTACGGCGGAAGTAGCCAATACCTCATCTTCCTTACGGCGAAGTAGCTAATACCTCATCTTCCTTACGGCGGAAGTAGCCCGATACCTCATCTTCCTTACGGCGGAAGTAGCCAATACCACGGATCACGTAGTGATCCCACCCCAGCCCCGCATGCATGGTTAGTGCAAGGCACAGTTCTATGGTTCCACAATATACGGATATACAAATGTACATATATATCGTCAGGTGTCCAAAAAGCCCTCCAAATCATAAATACCAGGTAAAACCACCGCACAATGATAAAACATACATGCATGTATACAATTGATAAATTGAGGTATTTAAAAATACATGCATGTTAGTAAAATCTCACAAGAGTCAAAATGCATCGGAAATTAAATCGGACCAAGAATAGGGGTCGAGAATACTTGCCTTAACATCATACTCTGCAGATTCAAGAAAGGATGTCTGTGGCACACTCGAATCGAGCCTTTTCTCTCTCCTGCCGCGTCCTCTCTCTCTCCTCCACCACGCACGTTCTGCCCGGCCCGTTGCCCGGTGGCTCCGCGCGCCGCTCACGCTGCCCGGCCACTCGTCTCACCAGCCACTACCGCCTCTCCTGGCACCACCGGCCAAGACTGCGCGCCGTTACACGGCCGCCGCTGCTCTTCAAGGCAACCTCGACGTCGCTCGGTTTCTCTCTTGCGCAGACCTACGATTTCGCTAATGCCCGTTCTGCGCGACTGCCGCACGTCGCCGTCTTCCTCTTCTCCCTTCTCCTCCTGCGGCTTCACCGCCGATCTCTCTCTCTCACAGCTTCTGCTGCAAGCCGTCACCACCACGGCCGTCGCCGGTCACCACCGGCACCATGCCATCCTCGCCACACGCCGCCACCGCCGGCCGCCTCCCTCCTCCTCTCTTCTTCCTCTCTCCGCTGCGAAAACCTGAAACCCTAACTCCCTCTCCCTTCACTTTTCTCTCTCCCCGATCATCCTTATCTCACCTTTTTTCTTTTTATTTTCCCATTTTCTTTTTTTCTTTTTCTTCTTTTCATTTACTTATTATATATCATTATTATTATTATATATATATATATAACTTTCTTTTATTTTTAAATCCATCTTGGCCTCCGGACAACATTACAGGCACACCCCGGGCACCACTCCGCACCTCCGATCATTCCCGAAAATTTCATAATATTTTAATTTATTTCCACCACGTCCGAAATACCCAAATTTTATAATTAATATTAAAATAATCCAAACGAGATCCGGAATATCACAGTTTCACTTGCATGAATTTATGGTACATTGTTGGGCTTCGACTCACCCTACTTGTTTTTGCCCCCTCCAGATGAGACAGTAGAGTTGCTACCTAATTAGTAAAAGTAAAGAAAGGACTTAGTTTGAAAAGCCTTGAGGAGTCCTGAAAACTCTTGAAGAACTTTTAGAGTTTGATAATAATGAATGTAAATGACTAATTTTGTGGATGGAAATTATGCATTTATAATCATGGCATATTATGTTTTATATTGGGATACTATTTTTTTGCTTCCGCGGGATTATCTTATGGATTTAGTTTTATTTTCACATTTTGATTTTTAGATTTGTACAGGTTCCTAGGTGGCATCTCCCTTTTGAACCGACGTAGTGGATAGGATTACTGTTTTGGAGCCTTGGACGAATATTGTGTTTTGATGATCCTGCGTTTGTATTACAAATGAATGAATGTTAAAGCCTATATATTTGCATATTTAGTCAGGTTGTTTGTATTGACTTTTGTTCAATTTTAGAGGAAACTTTACCCGATTTTCTACAAATGTTTATATTATTTTATTATAGGTATTAGTTTATCTATTTATTAACGGAGGTTATTAGAGGAAGATAATCTGTTCAGCCACACGACTGATGTTGAACCTTTGCACGAGGAGCCAGTGATTGCGATTTCTGCTGATACCACCAAGGGGACCTTCTGTGAAGATTGGACGGTGGACGATCCAACCGAGTTGGTGATTGAGACTACAGAGGGAGGAAATGAGGTGCCCTCCTGCATGGCGGAGGTGTCTGGTGATATTCCAGTGGTGGTGGTCATTAGCTCAGCCAATGAAGCTAATAGAGTCGAGGGGGCCACTGAAGACATTAAGGTCACCGAGGAGCCCCTTTCGAGGTGATCGTTGCTGTCGATGTGCCTCCATCTGACCCTTTCGAGCATGGAGTCCAAGAGGTGATAGCTGCTAGGGACACCGCGGAGGAGGCGGTGGTGCAACCCCCAAGGTCTAAAGGAGGTAGGATTGTTAGAATCGAGGAGGCCGTGGGGTCGTCCAAGGATATCCCAAGCTATCTACCCCTAGAGGAGCTTTACTTTGTTGAGATTCTCTCTTAGAATCTCTCTACCCTTTCTCCGCTTTCGTCTCAATCCACCTAACATGCTTTCTGCCAGTAGGTATAGGAGAGGGGTTTCTAGCTTTTGGCATCCATTGGCAATCTTGCTGGACGCACGTCAGCATGAGGGAGCAAAGAGCTGTGGCTGAGAGAGCGAGGTCGGGTGAGGAGTGGATTAAAGTCCTCGAACATGAGCTACGCGAGGCTAAGGCGAAGATCACTTCCCATGAAGAGTCACTCCGCAAGTTTTAGGATTGTTACTTCCTTCTTTGAGGATATTGCCTCCAGCTTGAGGGACAATTGAGAACCTCAATTCCAGCGAAATGGATCGGCACGGTATGGGAGGACAAATATTGGGATGGCAACAATCTCGGCTGCAAAGTGGTGTAGCTAGTTGCCCCGGACTTTCCTATCTCCCTTCTTCATCCAATGAATGCTAGTGCCAACCAAAAGTCGGATCTACTACCCCTACTGAAGGGATAGCCGGGCCTTTGTCATCCCAACTGAGTGGCCTTCCGCCACCAATCGACTCTTCTCCAGATCGCTAGGCTCCTCTTTTCTTCTTCTTTTTTGTTGTTGTTGTTTTTCTTATTGTTTGGGCCAATGGCCCACATTGTACATTCGGAATATTGTAATAAAATCAACCTAATTGTGGTAACCTTTGCGGCTGATTGCTTGCATTTCCATATGGAATTTCTTTCCTTTTTTTGGCTGGCTAAATTTTGTCACTATCGTCGTTGGGCTTGTCTTGGGCGCATTTGCCCAGCTGTGCTGGTTCCCTTGGGGGAACATCAAAGCACCTTGATTCTGTGGGGTGCTTTGTCATGTAAGTAAAACATTATTGCAAGACCTAAGGATGAGCCTCGCTAGGGATAGCTAGGTTTCATGGTTGCAGTAGCCGGGCCCTAACGGAGCCATAAGCCATCTCTTGCACATTGCCATACTGGGCCTTAGTCCTACCCAAGGGCATCGTAGCTTAAGCACATCTGGTCCTAATCCATCGACCATCATTGACTAAGGGCGCTCTCTACGTCGAAGGGAGCTCATTACACCCCTACTATAGAAGCCCCTAAGGTTTTAGTGGTCGCTAGATTGGGAGCTCCAGGAGCCCCTAGGCCTGGATTTTCAGCCACATATAGGCCACTCGGTTACTTGAATCAAGGTTTAAATTTGACCTCAAGTGGGTCGCTTGGCTAAGGGCTATGGTTTTTCGATCACCAGTTCGTCGCAAAGCAAGCGAGGATGAATCCTGCCTAACTTAGAGGCAGTTTAGGTCACTTGATTTTATGAGATGATAAACACACATGCATTCACATAAACAAGTAAACATGTATAAACAATAATTCTATTAATCAAAACCTAATACATTTACAAGCATTAGGGATGATGATGTTGACATTATTTGGGCTCGGCCGGAGCCTATTAGTAGTACCTCTTGAGTTGGGAAACATTCTATATCCTTGGGACCAACTTGCCAACCTAGGTACGTAATTTGTACACACCGTTCTAGAGGATTGCTAAGACAAGGAACGGTCCCTCTCAGTTTGAATAGAGTTTGTTTCTATTGGCAATTTTACCGGTTTCCTCTATGCTTCGTAGGACGAGGTTCCCCACCTCAAATTGGCTTGCTCTTATCCTTTTATTATAATATCATGTGACCCATTGTTGATACATTGTCATTCGAAGGCACGTTATGTCTCGGGCCTCTTTGATCAAGTCAAGGTGCTCCCTGAGCCTCTAAAAATTATTGATTGGGTCAAAGCACTCGACCCAAAATTGGAACAACCGCCTCAATGTCGTAGCACAGAGTGAAAGGTGTTTCACTGGTTGACTCCCTTAGGGTGGTCTTATATGACCACAGGACGAATGGCAACTCATCGGCCTTGGAGCCCCCGACATCCTCCAACTTTTTCTTCTACCCGTGTAGCAGTATTTGGTTTGTGACTTCCACCAGTCCGTTAGTTTGCGGGTAGGCAATAGAAGTGTAAACTAGCCTTATCAGCAGGCTCACATAGTACTTGGTGAATCGTTTGCAGATAAATTGGATTTCATTATCGGTCACTATAACCTCATGAACCCCAAACTGATAAATGATGCTCTGGCGAAAGAACTCCATCATGTTTTATTCAGTTATCTGTGCTAGTGGAGATACTTCCACCCACTTAGTGAAGTAGTTAATACACACTATGACAAACTTCCTTTATTTGGATGCTATTAGAACAGGTTCGAGTATGTCAAGCCCCCATTGTGTGAACGGCCTGGGCAACCGGAATGCTTACAGTTTCATATACAACTAGTGAGGTACATCCCCATAGATCTAACAATTTTTGCACTTCTTCATCAACTCCATGGCATCATGCTTCATTGAGGGTTAGAAGAATCCTTGCCTCATAACTTGGAATGCAAGATTCTTGCCCTCTATATACAAGCTACAGACATCGAGATGTACCTTGCCCAGTGCGTAATTGGCCTCTTCCAATGAGAGGCACCTCAAGTAAGGGATCAAGTACCCTCGGTAGTACAGTCTTCCATCCACAAGGGTGTACCAACTTGCTATCTTTCTCATGCGCTTGGCCTCATTGGGGTTCTCCGGTAAGGTACCTTTGGTCAAGTACCTTCGGTACAGGGTTATCTAGTTACCACAGTCGGCCACTTGCAGCACCTCGCGATTGAGGCTGTTGATGCTTGGTGCAGCTAGGACATTCGCATGTCTCTAGAGTACTGCTCCAAGTTTCTTGTCGTTGCTACCTTGACCAGTTGGTTAGCCTTCCAGTTTTCCTCCCTAGGGTTGTGGACCACTTCAACTTTATCAAACGCTTGGGTAGGCCCTTTGCTTTAGTGAAGTACTTTGTGAGCTGAGGGTTTGACACTTTGAAGCTCCCTTAGACCTAGTTGATGACTAATTTAGAGTCGCTATAAATTATCAGTGACCTAGTTAAGCACTCCTTTGCGAACTGGAGCTTAGCTAGGAGTGCCTCGTACTCGGCGATATTATTGGTGGTTGAAAACCCGATGGCGATCAAGTACTTGATCACTAACCTGTTCAAGGTTCACAGAACCATGCCTGCTCTACTGCCTACCTGTGTTGAAGACCCGTCAATGTGCATGGTCCATGATGGAATCCTCAGCTGGTAGACGCCTTTGACAAGATCTAGGTCGTTCGAATTATGGTTTATCGTCTCGACGATGAAGTCCACAAGGGACTGACCTTTCAAGGCTGGAGAAGGTTGAAACTCTACGTCAAACTCACCTAGCTCGATAGCCCATTTAATGAGTCACTCAGAGGTGTTTGGCTTTTATAAGGTTCCCTTCAGAGATTAGTCAACTGGATGACAATCTTTGTGCTGGAAGTACGGGGATAGCTTTCCTAGTGGAGCCCATGAGGACTAGTGTGATCCTTTCAGCATGTGGGTAGCAGTTCTTAGCATTGGCAGACCTTTGTCAGATGTAATATACTAGTCATTGCATGCTAGACTATGCCGGGTTAGAACTGAGCTTAGCGTCATGCTAGAAACTGCCAAGTATAAGTACAACTCTTTACCTTCCTAAGGCAAAGACAAGAAAGAAGGATGGGAGAGGTACTCATTGGGCTCTCAAAAAGATACCTGACACTCAGTCTTCCATTGGAAGTCGATTGACTTGGTTCCTCCCATGACTTTGAAAAACGTCAAGTACTTTTATACGGACTTTGCTAGGAACCAAGAGAGGACCACGATCCTTCTGGTGAGCTTCTAGACCTCATTTACTATTTGGGGCAAACACATGTCAAGAATAGCTTTTTTCTTCTTGGGGTTCACCTTGATCCCTCACTGTAAGATAATAAAACCCAAGAATTTTTCGGACATCACGCCGAACACGCACCTAGCAAGGTTGAACTTCATCTAGTGCACCCAGCAGATTCTGAAGGTCTCGCTCATGTCGTGAACATGGTCACTGGTTACCTTACTCCTGATGAGCTTGTCATCTACATACACCTCCATATTTTGACTGATCTATGTTTCAAACATCTTGTTGATTATTCACTAGTAGGTGGTACCAGCATTCTTCAATCTGAAGGGTATAACCTTGTAGTAGTAGGTGCCCTGGTTGGTCATGAAAGATGTGTGCTCCTCTTCCTCCAGTCCCATCTAGATCTAATTGTAGCCTGAGTAAGCATCCATGAAGCTGAGCAACTCATGGCCTGACATGGAATCCATCAACATGTGATTAATAGGTAATGGTAAGCTATCCTTGGGGCACACTTTGTTCACGTCAGTGAAGTCCAAATACATTCATCACTTCTCATTGCTTTTCTTCACCAGGACGATGTTGGACAACTAATTTGGATACTAGACTTCTCTGATGAAGCCTACGTCAAGCAACTTTTTTGCCTCCTAGCAAATGGCAATTAGTTTCACGATCGAATGGTTCCTTCGCTTTTGCCAAATGAGCTAACCATAGGGATTTAGACCCAACATGTGGACCATTACTCTGGTGGGTATCTCATACATGCATGCAAACGTCCACACAAAGATGTCGAAGTTGTTTATGAGAAAGGTAATCAAGTCATCTCGCACTGAACTTGTCAAGGAGCTTCCCATCTGCACACATTTCTTGGGCTCATTTGGGTCCAAGTGTATTTAGTTCGTGGACTCACTTGTTCTGAGCCTATTGTAAGATGGCCCCGTCCCATAGGTCGAGGCTTTGATCGGCCGGCCAATGGTCGGAGGCGATCTGAGCCAAGTAGCGGGTTCGACTAGTCATCTTGCCGCCAAGACCTCTCAGTGCTAAATGTGGTTGGAAACTTCATCTTCAAGCAAGGTAATGACATTACCCAGAAGCTATTAGGCATAGTCGCCCCAAAATAGCATTGTAGATTGAGGGAAGGTCCACCACGAGGAACGTCAACATCTTGGAGGCTATCCTGGGACAAGCCCCTAATGTGACTTCGAGCTAAATGGAGCCCTGATCGAGAACTAGCTTGTTTCCAATCCATACAGGTCCCTTGGTCTTCTTTAATTAGGTCCTTTTCAGACAAAGTTTAAAATAAGTGTCAATATAGAGCAAATTTTGAGAGCTTTCATTATCAATAAATACCCATTTTAATTGGTAGTTTAGGATACTGTCTGAAATGAGTGTTAATACAATTAGGGGGTCCGAGTAGAGAGTTATTACATGTGACATATTGTCATTGCTAATTCCTACTCTTGCCCTTTTGCTATTGGAAGCTTTCTCCAAACGATCTAGGGCATCGTTCTTATGCAGATGAGTGGATATCATGCTAACAACCCCAATCGCAACTCAGTTCCTTAACTGCTGCTTTTCTCCGTCGTTGCTTGTCCCCTTGGGGGCCTGCCTTAGTTTTCGGAGGAACCTAGTGAGATGGCCCCTCTAGTCCAGCTACTTGATCTCCTTCTGTAGCATCCGACAATCTTCAATGTTTTGACCTTGAGATCGATGGTAGTAACAGTACTTAGAATGATCTCCTCCTTCCATGTTCTTCAGCGCCTTTGACTATTTTAAGAACTTTTCATCTCGAATTTGCATCAAAATATTTGTGTACATATCGATTAGAGGGGGTTAGGGTCTGCAGTTGGAGTTCTTTCCAAATGCCTGGCTCCACCTACAGCTACTTACGTGGTCCTGGGGGATGATAGTCGTCCCCATTCATCTTTTTCTCATTTGTCGACCTCTGTGGTGGCCGGTCTAGAAGCTCCAGTCACTTGACTTCATTGGCCTCCTCGACTGCTATGTAGGCTCAAGTGATTGCCTTGGCCTCTAGAAAAGTTTGGGGGTTCTGGTGGGCCAAGCACTTGAAGCAGTAACTCGGCTCTAGAGTGGCGATGAAGACACTAAGTTTTACCCAGTCGGTGAGTGTGGATATCCTTCGGGCCTCAATGGTGAACCGCACAAGGAAGCGCTTCAAGCTCTCACTAGTCTTTGCCAAAGGCAGACTATGTGTCATGGTTGCTTTGCCTCCCTTCAGCTAGAAGCAAACTAAGAAAAGAAGTAGTTGGCAAGCTCCTCGAATGACTGGATAGAGTTTGGTTTGAGACTGTAGAACCAGAGACATGCATCCCCTTTGAGAGTCAAATGGAAGCACTAACACATGGAAGCTTCATCTAGGCCCTAAAAGCTCAGTAAAGTACGGAAGTGGTCTAGGTAATCCATTGAATCGAAACTTCCATCATATAGTTCGAGGGCTGGCATCTTAAATTTGAGGGGCAGCGACTACGGGTGAATCTCCACCACAAAAGGTGACCTTCTCAGGTCCGCGAACTTCCCATTGGCGTCACCCCTAAAGATGTGCTGCCATATCTTCTTCATCTTTTCCTTCATTCGGGAGGCAGTCGTGACCCTCTTAGCATTCAGGAAGGTCCTCAGCTCTGAATGATTTGGAGAGGGGTGTGTGCCCGCGTGACTCCTAGCCCGTGGTGGTCACGTGCTACAGGAAACTTCTCCTTAAACTTAGGGCCTCCGATCACTATGGGAGTAGCGAGGGTTCCACCGCTCAAGGCTTTTCTCCCTTGTCCTATGGTTAGGATGGCCCTCCAGTGGCATCTAGACCCTATTTCTTAAAGCCTCCTAGGCCGCAGCATCATCAGACCATGGGGTCTTCTCAACTGGTTGATATGGCCTTTGACTCTTTTGCTTTGAGTAAAATTGCTTGTGGTAGGGGAAGGAGCCCCAATTGTTGCTTTCGTTCGAGATGGTTATTTGATCCTCTAGGCATCATGAATATGTTTTTCATCTGGGTAGCGATGCGGACATCAGGCTCAGGATGCTCACCCACGTTGCTACCCGCTGAGGGTTGTCACCTTGAGTAGTGGTGTCCCTTACCAGCACACTAGTCTATACTTTGGTGTTGACTATGTGTGCTTTTGTTAGTGCGGTGATTGGTGGTTAGACTTTTATATCATTCCCATAGACGATGTCAATTATGTATCCCAATATTTGAACTATCGTATAATTTAGGGAGCCACTCAGTCTTCCACTGTGGGTCGAATTGAAAAGGGTCCGGTATTCGCCTCTAATAACCTAGATCATAAATACCACAAATAATAAATAAAAGGTCAGAGGATTGACGGGACTCACTCCTTGATTTATCTTTCAATACTCAAGTCAAAAAAATTTTTAAAAGAATAGAAAGATGTAAGGTGGATGTAAGAGAATTCAAAGATGAGGTATGCGGAGGATGAGAGAGGAGAATTGGGCTCCTATAGGGTGCTCGATGGGGAGTGGCTTTGAGGGAGTCTTAAGGTAAGGCTCTGATGTGTTGAACTCGATAAGTGGCTGATTAAGATGTGCTCGATGGGGAGCAACTTAGAAAGGAAGAGAAAGAGTTATACTTGGGAAAGAGAGCTTGGTTCTTTCACAAGTCTTGTATCTTACTTGAGGGTTGATTCAGTTGGAAATCGATCCATCCCTTTTTTGGGGAAGGCGGAGAATATTTGTAATGCTTCATGGAGAAGGCTTTGGCACCAAGGCTCATGTCAAGTGTCTAGCCAGGATTTGTCGACTTGTCCCAATTATAGTCATGGCCACCGTGTCAGTTATCACCTTACAATGGGGATGTGACTGCTACGAGTCATGGCTGACATTGGCCAGACCGATCCATCGTAGATTGGCTAGAATTGCTGCTGGCAAGTAGTAAGGTGGCTCTTTAGGGATTGATTCTCGATCGCCGTTGGCAAGTGGTAATTGCATTGGCATTTCCTCATACCAAACTCTCTGAGGGAGGGTTGACCTTGGCCGTGATTGGCCGAGTCGCAGGAGACTGTCTGGTCCTAGCCCGTTATTCCCCCTTAGACCTACTCGTAGTAGGTGGACTGGCAAGACAGTCTCTTGGGCCTTGCTTTGCATTGGGCTTCGCTGGCAAGTGAGCTAGCTACTAGATCGACCCGTGTCATGATTGAACCCATCAGATTGAAAGGGTAAAAAAAGGGAATTCTGAAAGTCATTGTACACACAACCACCTCGTTAGATTCATACATTGTTGATTTTCAAACCTAGTATAATTGTGTCTCTACACGCATATGATACAGCCGTTGAAAATATAATAGGTAATAGCCATGATATTTTTCATCCTTTCTTTTTGATGCGTACGGTATGACCCGACCCAAACGGTTAATTATGGATAAAAGTGACGGGCGGTTAACTACGGGGGTTAACTGTGGACGCCGTCTATAAATAGACTTCATCCAAGAGAGAAAAAGGGGAGAAAAAGGAGAGAAAACCTCCAAAAACCTCCAAAAGAAGGAGAAGGGAGAGAAACGGTCAAAAGGGCCAGAAGGTTTGAATATGTTTAGTTTATCCAAATCTACATCCCAAAAGTCATCTCAAGCAGGATCCAAAAGAGAGATACTCTTTCTCTATTCTTGGAAGCATCATTTCCACAAATCACTCCTCCCACCACCATATACACCTCTTGATTTATCTTTTCTATATTCTTGGAAAGATTTAGACTTGAGCGTCGGAGGGTTTTCGTGGAATAATTCCACACTGACTCTCGACGTTAGTTTTCAGCCAGGTTGCACAGACTCCGAGTTCAAGACTATGGAGATGGATCCGCGCGATCGACAAACAAGAAGATCCGATTTGGCCCCGACCTTAGGACAATCCGAATTCTGCGGTGCGATATTGCGTGGCCTGTGGGAACCGCCAAAAAGCCGATTTTCCACTAAAAAAAAACGCATAAGAGCAAAATGTCACCAAGCATGCAAGCATTCCTCCGATGGGAAAAGTTGCACGACTTCCTAAGCAAACGATAGAAGTACTAATCTGCCTTAGGAAGTGCGTTCACGCTGGGGGGCCGGGGGCTACTTCATCTTCTCCGCAATTTTTTCGAGAAAAAGTCGAACCGGGCATTCCTATTTCCTCTCTAAAATTCCATGACGATTTCATCTCACAAAAAAAAAAAAACCCGATTTCAATCTAGATTGGTAAAACTTTGAGAAGCGGTTTCGAGAACAAATGGTTTGAAAGCGATTTCAATCCAGATCGCAAAACTTTGAAAAGCTTTTTTTCAAGCGCAAAGTTGGCTGAAACCGATCTAGAAGTACGGATGGTTGGACGACAGATTTAAATTTGAATCAGCAAAATATTAGAGAACTTGGATGACCCCACATGTGAAAGGACACATCGCAAATTGAGAATTCTAACTGCCGACATAGGAGATCATTAAAGGAAGCCCATTGGATTTGGAGTTATCACAATTAGCATGTGAAGACGTGAAGACAACTGTTCATAAAGACGGTTATGCAACCGACCAAACTGACAGTAACGGGTCGAACTGATAAAGATAACTACAACGAAAGGAGATAACGGCGTTACACAGATGATCAAATCAGGAAGATAGAAGAAGAAAAGGCTTATAAAGGAAAAAACTTTCCTTTAAGGAGGGGTTCAATTTCATCGGCATTTGAAAGTGTAAAACCGATTTCATTTTTAAATTCCCACCCGAATTCTACTCAAACTCCCCTCTATTACAACAAATGATTTTTTTTCTTGGCGGAGACTACAAAGGGGGTAATTTCAGCACTTCACCTACAAGTCCATTCCGAAGTGAATTTAAACCGGCTGAAGTGAAATCGGTCCTGCACTTTTGTTCAACAAGAATTCCATTCTCGGGATCCCACCTTGAAAATTCCACAATGAGTGACCACCGTTGACTTGGGGGCTCTTTCTTTCAACCGCATATACCGCAATTTCAAGAAAAAGAGAGAAAATGAGAACGCATGAGCGATGATTGACCTAAGAAGGAAGGAAGGAGTTGAGATTTCAAACAATTTCCCTCTCGTTATTTAAGGAGAGGTGGGGAAGGAAATCGGGAAGAAGGAGCTGTCAGTTAAACCCTAGCTAATGCCGGTGCCATCGCCTGCTTCCTTGCCACTGCCGCCACCGCTAGTCGCCGACGTGAGTATGGGTCAAGTCGCGCGCCGCGTGCGCCAAACCCTAACTGCTCAGTTCGGGCACAATATTCGAACCTATCCACTCCAGAAATGGCCAGCAAAAAGAGACCCAAATTTGGCCTAAGCCGGTTTGACTTAGTCAATGGAGTGGATCGAATTGCAATGAAGCAGCAGGAGAAAAGAGGGAAAGAAAGAAAATGAAGACGTGCGGAGCGATGCGGTCGTCTTCTCCACAAGAGATACCGCCAGATCTAGTGCCGTGAAAACCTCTCCATATTTTTTTCTCTCCAAATTGTGCCGCAATATGAAAAGATGAAGTAAGAGCCACGAGATGCCATCAAACATATTATCGCCATCAGGAAGGAAGATCAAGAAATGAGAACGGGTCCACTTTGAAGCCCATTTTTAACAGTCCGGCCAAGGAGCCGTAGTAACTATGGCATCCGAAAATCAATTTCGCCAATGCTACTTCAGCTCTCAAACTTGATTTTGCATTAAGGAAGCGGAACGTGATTTCTAAAGCCGAACTTGATTTCTAAAAGGGCCGATCGGGACCAGTATGCACTCAGCCGGACGGATTTCTTTTCAAAAGGCTGAAAGGCCGAACTAATTTCGCACAAAAGCCGAACTTGATTTCTAAAAGGGCCGAACTGAATCTGAGTGCGCACTACAGCCGGACGGATTTCTTTCAAAGAGCTGGAATGGCGTAACTTAATTTGGGCACACAAAAGCCGAACTTGATTTCTAAAAGGGCCGACTGAATCTGAGTGATCAGCCGACGGACTTCTTTCAAAGTAAAATGATTTTTCGCGCAAAAGAGATTTAACTGAATTTCAAGACAAAGCCTAACTTGGTTTCTAAAACCGAACTCGATTCATCAAGGGGCAAATTGAATTTCTATGAGCGAGGCCAAACTTGATTTGTTTTGATGAGACAAGGATCAGAAGTTCAATGCACAAAGCCGGATGTACTTCTTTTCAAAAAGGGCTGAGTTTGATATGGTGATTTCGATTAAATCTCTAGAGATCGGCTAATTTTGATAAACCAATTTCAATTTCTAACGCTTGTAGATCCAGATTTTGATACGTAACCGATGAACAAGCCGATTTCGATCTTTCACGAAAAGGCCAATTTTTATTTGGATACATAGCCCGCTCAGAACCCAAATTCTGCTTTAGCCACATCTCAACTGCTCTCAAAATAAACTCCACTTTTCTCATAAAAAGTCGATTTCAATTCAAATCATTTGAAGAAAATCTAAATCGGCCTTTGAGATGCAACAAATCCGATTTCATTTCTAAATCGGCTTTTGAAGGACAAAAATCTGATTTCATTTCAAATCGGCTTTTGAAGGACAAAAATCCGATTTGATTTCTAAATCGTATCGGGCTAAGCAACATGTGATTCAATCCGGTATCAAATCAAACCCCGCATTTTTCGCATCATGCCTCATTATGGCGAACCCAAATCTACTCCGGCACAGCTACTCACGGTCACAAAATCAACTCAATTTGCTCTGCAAAAGCGGCGATTGAGTAAGTTATTTGTGGAACTTCCTCTCGATGGCCAAAGTTACATTCCGTTATCCTATCTCACAACAGCGGGTTTGGCCGGTCAAGAAAAATCCTGGGAAGGATCCTAAAATTTCAGGATCGGCACAATAAAAAGTACTCGATGTTTCTTCTCACAGCTGCATTTGGAAAAGTACTTGGTTTTCCTTTCACATATGCCCGCCCGAGCACTCCATACTTCTCTCACTCAAATCCGGAATTTTTGCATTCCGTTAAAAAAAAAAAAATTGACTCAAATTGTACTCCGGAATTATGCAATCCGTCATAAATTCCGCTACAAAATTATGAGCTCGATATACATTTCCACTCCGAATTTCACATTCGTCAAAAAACGAACTCCGGAAATTTTACTCCTGATTTTCACATTCATCGAAATTTGACTCGGAATTTTGCAGTTTTGTTCCTTCAAAATTAACTCTAAACAACTCCGACTACAATCAACTCCGGTTGATTTCCACTCTCGGAGAAATGTGAGATTGTCAACTTTGAGTCTCGAACTTCAATCAACTCCCATTTAGGCTAACTCCGAACGTCATTCAACTTCATTTTTGTGATTTTCCTTAGCAAAGACGCAATCTGAAAAATCTCTCTAAATTTCAGAATGAGTTTTGAAGGTGTAGAAGCCGATTTCAACTTCAAAACCTAGCATCTTCTCTAACAAGAAATCGGGTTCATAACATATGGTGTATTACATTCTACAAAGAGTGATGCGGACGATACAAGATTTTTGCTCCGGTTATCTTCTTGCGCTTTCAACTACTTCCTCTATACCGATTCCAAGATGTTATCTTGGGGCTTCGCCTAAACTCTCGGAATTGAGATCGTCGGCCATTCAAAACCAAGCTCAATAACTGATGGCCCAAACGCCACTAGACATGACGGTTCTAAACCTCAAGGTTACATCACCGAGTGGCCCAAAAGGTGAATTCTAAACCTGGTTTACATCACCGAGCGGCCCAAAAAGCTAGTCGAACTCTAAACCTCGGTTACATCACCGAGTGGCCCAAAAGCGCCGAATTCTAAACCTGGTTACATCACCGAGGTCCAAAAGCGGTGGACCTCTAACCCTTACATCACCGATGCCCAAAAAAGCGGTGACTTCTAAACCTCGATTACATCACCGGCGGTCCAAAAGCTGTCAATTTAAATCGATTTGCATCACCGCGGGGTCCAAAGCGGTCGAACTCTAAACCTCGGTTACATCACCGAGCAATCCAAAAGAGGTCAAAGTTTAAAAATGACTTTAAAGATAGTAAGTCGACAAAGTCAAACAAATAGCATCCCCATCGAAACATGCCGGGGGTCGAAAATTTCAACCACCCAAGATGGGGGCTAATGATGCGTATGGTATGACCACCCAAATGGTTAATTATGGATAAAAGTGACGAAGGCAGTTACTTCTGGGTTCAGGACGCTATCTATAAATGTACTTCATCCAAGAGAGAAAAAGGGGAGAAAAAGGAGAAAACCTCCAAAAACCTCCAAAACCTCCAAAAAGAAGAGTATGAGAGAAAGGTCGAAAGGGCCGGAAGGCTTGAATATATGTTTCATTCTATCCAAATCTACATCCAAAGTCATCTCAAGCTGTGGATCCAAAAAGAGGAGATACTCTTTCTCTATTCTTGGAAGCATCATTTCCTGAAAATCACTCCTCCCACCAAATATACACCCTTGATTTATCTTTTCTATATTCTTGGAAAGATTTAGACTTAGTAGCGTGGGAGGTTTTCGTAATAATTCCCGCCACCTCGTAGTTAGTTTTGATTGTGTTGCAGACTCGGGTTCAAGACTATGAGATGGATCGCGTCAAATCGACAAACAAGAAGATCCGATTTTATGGCCCTGACCGTAAGACAATCCAGTTTCAGTCACCTTGACACTTTTGTTTTTAAATCTTGCATATTGATGATTTTATTTCTTTCTTACAACTACTCGGAAATTGGAGGCACCTTTTTTATATGGAAAATATTAGAGGGTACTCTCATAATTAATGATGTTAAGAAAAAGCAAACATATATCTTCTTTGCTTTTTCAATTGTTAAGAATGAAAGCATAATAGTTATGAATAGTTTTTGAGTTGCACTTGAGAGTTTGTGACAACAAGAATAAATTTATAGAATATTTTTGGTAGTGGTAGTGTCATCAAATCGTTATAAACAATTATCATTATCAATAATTATCTAACTAGTAATCTAATTAACTGCTCATTTAACCGTAGATATAAATCTTTATAATCATACGTCAACCGACCAAATAAAATAATATTAACAGAATACATAAATCCATAATGCACTACATCATATGTGGCTCCGACACCACCAAATTGTAATGTCAACCATACGTGTTGAGTCTACTCCTATCGTAACATAATCGCAGTAAATAATTCAATATAATCAGAACTATCAATCATCGACAAAAATTGCCTAAACCATTTGACATCCCACGATTCTACAAAACTACAAATATTCTAAATCAGATCTCAAATACATAATCATTACACAAATAACATAAAACATTAATTGTTGTTGTCTAAAAACTAATACAATATTAAACATTTCACAATTTAGATTCTAATTCTAATCACTTTGATCAGCTTTTCCTTCATTCCAAATCATCATATAAGTTTCCGAGCATTTCATCTAAAAGAGTTAGTAAAAATAGAAAGTAAGAGTGAGTCGAAAGCGCAGTAAGACATATAAGTTCATAATTTAATATATATAATTTGCATTTAAATCATATCGAAATGACTGTAAATCAAATCTAATACAATGATATGGTTCTTCATAACAATGATACGTAGATTTCAAATTTTATTCTTTCAGTACTTAGTCAAGATGCCATGTAAATTCATACTTAAATATGAATTTCTTAAGAATCAAGGGCCAGTAGGACCTCATTGATTAAAGGAGCAAATAATCAAAATTTGACTTATGTTAGTTTCTATATAACCAAAGTTCGTATGCTACTATTTAAAACTCATAGGTGAGCAACAACATATATAATCACGTAAATGGGGTTAAATGCCACTTTCACCCGCGACTAATAGGTTGAAATCTCAATTACCACTATAAGATACTAAATCATGTTATAATATATTATCCGCTGAATTATAACCATGGTTACTAACTCTTATGAAAACTCTACATATACTTCATAATTCTTATATTTTTCTCATTTTTTTAAAAAATATTCTTAGTTCTTAACATAATTATAGAATTTTGTCCTTAAAATTTTGTCAATTCTTAACATGCAATACTTAAACTTTCTGTAAAAATTTTACCATAATAAATTTTAAAATATAGAATACAAATTTAGTAAGATATTGTAGAAAAATTCAGCAAAAGTGTAAAAAAAAAAAAAAAAGCAGTATTGACATATTCAGCAAATTCATTTATTGGCCAAACATGCAAGACAATTTACTAGATTTTTACGACATGCAAGCATATATTTCAAGGTCTACAACATATTCTTATAGGACATATAAATTTTATCATATATACAGTCATTCAATTAAGAATTCAACACAAGAATGGAAGGAAGTTGCAAAAAAATGACTAAAATTTCAAAGTATGTGAACTAATGATATAATTCTTCATAAAAATTACAAAGGATAAGAGTGGGAATACATACATTTAAAATTTTAATAATTATTTATGAAAATATATCATGTACGAACATTTGAATTCAGAGAATTGAGAAGAAACAACAACAAAGGAAAGAAGGTTTGGAATTCACTTACCTTAACTTGATTCTCATCAAATTCTAGCTTGATTCACTTGATCTAAGCTTCTTAAGCTTTCTCTCTCTCTTTCTCTCTCTTCTCCATCTCTCTCCTCTCTCAAAAATCTATAGAAAATGATTAAAAATCAGCCGAGTCCTATATTTATAATAGTAGTGGCATTCAAATGCTGATCGAGTACATGTTAGGCACGATGGCTAAATATTGTGGCACATGAATGCTACCTTAGGCACATTTCAAGCCCAAACATTCTAGAAAGTGCACTTGGGCATCCTTTAGGCGTGTTTCAAGCTCAAACATAGTGAAACATGTGCTCAGATACTAATTAGGTATCCATCAAGTTTGACCTCACCATCCCACACATGGGTGCACATCAGGTATCGTTTAGTCATCCATCAATTTAATATGATCTAGACCAATTTAACATTGATCCAAATTTTTTCTTCTTTGATTTTAATTTTAATTATTTTAACTTTATTAATAATAATTATGATAAAATTTGAACTTGAACATTAAATTTCTCCCCTCATTATAAAACATTAGTCCTCAAATTTTACATACCCCATCCAAGAAACAAATGCAAATATTATCTTTCCTTTGCTACACGGTCACTTCATATGAATGGTTCCTCTCTAAAATATTGTCACGAACCCGAACAAAATAGGTCAATTTAAATAACTAATTATAATTTCTAAAATATAAAATTCTAAATAAATTAAATAAATAACACAAAGTTCCAAATTCTGGGTGTAACAAATCAAATATACAGGATCCGACAAATCAAAATCTACACAGGATTTCATCGAACAATCGTCCAGATCAAATAAATATGACCTGCTTTACCATCATCGTAAATGAGGTAATAATCTGACCCAAAAATTATAATCAAATATAACACAATATTCGAACTATTCCTAAAATATAACAATAAACCTATATTCGGCCAATTTCATAATCCAAATACATCAAATATCAATTTAAACCATAATAAAATTGAAACTCCCCAAATCGGGCAAATAACTGACCGATCACGTTTTACTCCTGTAATGCATCCGAATCTTCTACTTCGAATGGATAAAATAGGAAAAGTGAGTACAATGCTCAGCAAGTATCATATTTAAACGAAAATAGTCCAATAAATCAAAATAAATGTCAAATAGATAAAAAATCCATTCAAATGACAGAATAAATTCAAATCATCGATATAATAAATCCAATAAAATCTAAGATCTAGAATTTAAAATCTAATGGTAGTCTCATATACAAATCAATTATTCAAATTCAAAATAAATGTCCAAATCATAAAACAGTCCTCATCGGGACATATATATATATATATATAAACAAAATAGAAGTGATCCGGACCAATTCCAATATGCAATTAGCCAAAGTCAAATCCAAGTCCGAATCCGAGTCCAAGTCTGAATCCAAATCCAAATCTAAGGCCCGATTAGTTTGTTATCTAAGGAAAAATCCGATAGTCGGATGATCTAATAGCGTGTGTAGAAGTCGAAGTAGCATCGCAACAAATAATGAAAAGGTTTGGATAGAAACATATAGTCTAAAATCATTTGTACGAGACATACTAAGGCCAAACAGAGGGCAAAATCTGCGAATTTTAAATCTAAGATTAAAATCTAAATCCAAATCAAAGTCCAATACAAATAAATATAGAGATACAAATCATGCATCAAATTTGAGTTCTAATTATTTAAAGACTAGCTTGATGAAGGGTTATATATATTCCTAGTAACCTTAGGCAAATCAAATGCAAATTAAACCAGCATGTATGACCACCTATGTACTCTGTACCCATGGGTTAAGTTGCTCACTATTATTTTTCACCTGTGATTTTGGGTACAATTCTCAAACTTGTCAGCTATATTAGGACGTTATAATATATTCTAAAGTCAAATCAAATTATCCAAATGAAAAGGGCCATTACTCTAAACATTTTCTATCGACAAAAAGGAATTTCCAAATAATAAAATATATCCCCGTGGGAGTTAGCCAGAATATCAAATACTCAAAATCCAAATGTAGTGATCACGACCCAACACGTGCATGTGACTGCACGGTCTATACAAAGTTTTATACTCATTTTCATATAAATATACTGATATAAAAATATATAATATCCAATAAATTATTCAGGCTTTTAGAAAAATATTAAACCCTCCAAAATCATAAAACCCAGTCCAAAAATATCAAAATTATCCAATGAACTACATATGCATGTTCAGATTAAACAGATCGGGCAGATAAAATTATATGTATGCTAGTAAAAATTCTAAACAGTATCTAAAATATTTCAAATAATAAATCAGACCAAAAATGGGTTTACAGATATTTGTTTTGACATCATACTTTACAGATCTGAAAAAAGGATATCCAAAAGTGCCTAAATCGGCACTCTCTCTATCCTGCAGCACGCGCATCCCCCACATACGACCCTCTCTCCTCTTCGCCGGCCTCCAACATTCTTCGGCTATGTTGAGCTTCTGCGGGCCGTGGTCGACCTTCTCTGAGCCACACCATTGACGCCCCGGCCTTCCTGCAGACCACCTCACTCGACGCTAGTGTCAGACGTCGCCTCACTCTCTCATCGTGTGGATTTTTCCCTCTCTCTTGCATAACCTTAGCCGTGCACCACCGTCGCCAACCATCACCGCACAGCCTCCCCCGTGCGCACCGCCATCGACGATCCACCTCCTCTTCTCTCCTCCACCACGCACCGTGAATGACAGTGCTAAAACCCTCTCCTCGTCCCCTACTTCTCTCTCTCCCCGATCCCTCTGCATTGTTCTTATCATTTTTTTTTAATTTTCATTTTTTTCTTTTTCTTTTCTTTAATTTAATTTATTATTATTATTATCATTAGACATTATTTTAAAATTTTTTATTTTAAAATCCAAATCGATATTCAGGCGACAACAACGGCACACCTCGGGCACCAACCCAACTGATTCAAATACCTTCTAAATTTTTTAATGTTAAATTAATTTTTGTCATACCCAAATTACCCAAAATAATAATTAATATTAAATTAATCAGAATGAAAATCCGGGATATTACATTCTCCCATCCTTATAAAAATTCCGCCCTCAAAATTTACGCATCTCGACCTTAACCTTAATTATCCAACAATGAGGATATTCTTCCAAACTTCATCATCGATATTCTCAATAGATTTCGTCAATCAATGATTTCTCTCAACCCGATCCTCAACAAATAGGTATGTTCTCAGAGATTCGTCCTTAAAATCCCTTAACGCTTCCTCAACTAGAAGATCTCTCAAAAGTATAATAGTCGTTGAAAATATCTTATTCCTCTACTCTAGATCATTCCCATCCCAAAAATCAAAATGACAGCTTTAACCTAAAATACTTTTCATCGATTAAAAATGACTTCAATTTAATCACGTGTGAAGGATCATTCAAATAAAACATATCGTATCTATCCATCGAATTCAGAAGAAAGGCCAATTTGAAGCCCACTCTCCAATCTACTGAAAACTTCAGATGTCTCGATGACCTCTACTTCAAACTACCATTGACTCTAAAATTTAAAAATCTTCTCTTTAAGATGCTTTCAGAAACATTTGACCAATCTTCTTGAGCTTCCAATTAGTTTGCATAATTAATCTCCTACTTCAAGCCTCCAATCAAATCTTGTAATCGATAGCCACGAGTCCACATTCTTCTGCTACACCACTCTGACTGATCACCAGTCTCAAATCAAATAAAAAATGTCGAAGTAGA
The DNA here is from genome assembly GCA_033239525.1 of Nepenthes gracilis. Taxonomy (NCBI): domain Eukaryota; kingdom Viridiplantae; phylum Streptophyta; class Magnoliopsida; order Caryophyllales; family Nepenthaceae; genus Nepenthes; species Nepenthes gracilis. The sequence continues at coordinate 6,190,404 of BSYO01000029.1, forward strand.
AATATCTTATAATCTCTACATCTCGACAATATACCAACAGCCAATCTCAGAAATGACTTCCTAAGAAACAAGCGATAAGTTGACTTTAGTAGCTCAACCATCATCTGCTAGCTCATTCTCGTCCAAATGGCCACCTAATCCTTTGCCATTTGAGGCAAACTCGAGACAAAATCTCGAAGGTTTATTCTTCTCAACTTCTTTCTTCAAGCATGAGATACATCATGCCACAGCTAGTAATCAAACTACCATCAGACTCTCTCTCAAATGATGGGTAGAGAGTCTTGGGTGCTCTCCATCTGAACTTGGACAACTCCAACTCAATCCCACCACGGATAACCTCATTTGTTCCTTAGCTTCCCCTCCAATCAATGTCCAAGCTTTCTGTCCAATTAACTAAAACCTAATGAGAGGATTCGAAAACATACTTCCCCTCGAACGCAATGAAAAACACTTCAGGAATGTTCGAGATTGCTTCCAACTTCAAGATGGCCTGCTCAAAACGACATCACCACTGATCTTCATAAAAGCTTCACCCATAAATAGAAATTTCATTTAGATTCCAATCTTGATAGCAAAGAGTGGAAATCCCTCTGGCCCAATCTTTATTAGAGCAACCTCACTACAGCATCTTCACACAAAAACCTCTAGACTACGGCACAACCCAAACTTATCTTAGATAAGGCACCTGATATGAAGAATCCAAACATATTTAAATCTTTTGTAGAAGTATCACCGAACGCTACCAATCCTTTCTCGATCCATCAAGGATGACAAGATCACATAATCGATGATGCTCGATTCTTCAATTATCAAAACTTCCTCATAAGTATCACAATTAAATATCAATCATTTCTATCTCAAAAGCACCAACAACACCGCAATCGAGGAAACATCTAATGAAACTCCTAATATAACCAAACCAGATCCAAAAACTCTATACTCCCGAGACCTTAGCCATTTCTCTCAAATCACATCGTTTTGCCTTCTTCTTTGATTGTCAAATATCACTTTAAAGAACATATGACATAAAATGATGCATTCTTTAACAATAATTTACTCCTCAAAAATTCTTCAATTAAATTAGAACATCATTGTTAAGGCCATTATAACTAACTCCAACACACCGAAAATTCCAATCAATAATATTCATAAAAGGTGCCAAAATATTTGACAAACCTAAAAGCACCATCAAAACTTCCATAATGGCCACACATGAATGACTGAAGATGCCCTATATACATCCTCACACTTAATTCACAATTAAGGATACCCTCGAGCATAATCGATCTTAAAGAAAATCCAATTTCTTTCAAATGGATCCAACAAATCCACTGCATCCTGAGAGAGCTAATACATATCCAATTCCGAGATAATCCAAACATAAACCAATCGATCTAACTATATTCACCAGAGAATATTGAAGCACTCCACGTCAAGACACCTGACTAAATAAAACCTTTCTCAAATAGGTTCTGCAATTATTGTCTCAATTCCTTCAACTCAAACAAGACTACCTCATACGAAGCCTTCGAAATAGGTGCAAATCCAAACACAACGTCGACAACAAATTGTTCACCTGATATAAGAACAATCTAGACCGAACCTCTAGAAAAACATCTTTAGACTTGCAGATGACCAAAATATCTTCACTGGTCACAGAATAACTCCCAAATGTGATCATATATGCCAGATAAACTCAGCACCCATCTCTTAACAGATGACTCACTTGCAACGCCGACAATCTGCCTTTAAGCCTTCTTACTGATCATTCCTTAGAACTCGGAAGACTTATATTCTGAATGCATAATGGAATAGATTTACCGAAATAATCTTCCATGACAACGGATATGCTTCTAACCTCATGAGCTTCATCTGCAAATGTTGACTGAACGTCCACTTATCTCGACGTCTGAATCTAGATGTCATAAAATTAACGATCCTTCGACAAATGGCATATCTTTAAGGTGAATTTGAAGCAAACTTCATTTCTAACAAAACAAACTTGTCTCTTATACACCTTCCCACTAAACATGTAGGTTTACCCTGCAAACTCGAACTTCGAGGAAGAAGACTTTACTTTATTTGACTTCCTTTAGCTTGTCCTTTGGGGGATAAATGAATTCATCCTTCAAACTCTGACTCAAATACTTTGATTTTCTCTGAAAATACTTCTCCCAAAACTTCTCATGCTTGATCAACAAAGTCTGGTCATGTCCTCGCCATAAGTCAAGAGTCAGAACCACACCAATTGCTTCCAAACAACTAAGTCCTCAAACTACTATTATACTTCAAATATATCTTTCAAATTCTTCAACATCTTCTTTGCATTACTTTAGAAGACTAAACTAATGCAAACTTTGTCCTTAAATTTTCAATGATGAAAGATTTGTGAGGATAATTATCCACCCGATCATAGCAACGTAGAGGGAAATAGAAACTCGTGTCTTCCTCTCACTCTAGCCATAGCTTCGAACCTTTACACGATCAATATCTTCGCTTATCAAAGCAAAATCAAACTTGCACTTGATTGGCCCTAACTTCAAAGTAGGTTGCCCACCAAGACTCCACAAATTCTCTACGAAGAAATGAGTGATTTCGCATGACCTTCTTCATCTTTATCTACGATTTCCAATCTCAAGAATCCATTTCCCAATTGAATACAACGATCACTTCTTCCTCCTTTGCACACGTGCCATCACGCAGGACCATGCTAATATTCTTTGCCGAGAAAATTTCCTTCTTACTCCATGAGATTTTGACCAACTCTAATTCTAGACCACTACTCTTCCAGAATTGCAAAATCCAACAAAATCTTCACATATTGCAGAAACAAAATAAAATTCTAATCCAACTGCTATATCAATCCATATATTATGCCGCTTGTGCGACTCATTATTATCGGATGATTATCCTTCCAATACAAACCCAAACCTCTACGACTCAACCTTCTGATTCAAACCCAAGTCTTCACAACTCAAATTTTCTATAATCAACCAAAAGGCGAGTTATCAAACCAAATATCCAGCTTAATTTATTTATTCAAAATAATCCAAAGTACTTCCCGCGACTTTTCTTCCGATACAATTTCAACTTCAACTAAGTAAAATAATTTAAATAACTAATTTATAATTTTTAAAACTCTAAAATCCTAAATAAATTAAATACACTGACCCGAGCAAACAAAAATTCACATAGGACCCTCACTCCATAACATCGAATCAAATAACACGACCCACTCTACCATCACCGTAAGGGAGGTAGAATAATCCTACCCAAAATCATAATCAAATATAGCATAATATCTAAATTATTTTGAAATATAACAATAACCCTATATCCGGTCAATTCCATGATCCAAATACATAAAATATCAATTTAAGTC
>BSYO01000029.1:6193885-6235580 GCA_033239525.1 Nepenthes gracilis
CAGTGTACTTCAATTGCTGCGCTGCTTTGTGTGCTCGAGCACGAGCTCGCGCAAAATGACAACCGCAAGCCGTACTGCTGCTTGTGCTGACTAACTTAAGTGCCAAAAACCAATAGCTCCCCCGCCGCTGAGCACCTGTGCGTGCTCGAGCATGGGCGGGCAGCGAGACCGTACTCGCCACTCGCTTGCCCAGTGCTTGAGCGCCCCGACGGGTATAAAAGCGTGACCTACTTCACATTTCTCCATTTTTCTCATTTCTAGAAAGTTTTTGGAGAGGAAGAGCACCAATTTTAGAGAGAGAAAGGAAGAGATCGAGGTGTAAAGTCCGAATCCATTTAGGAGCCAGTTATAAAAGTGGTAGCACGCATCGAGGCAAGTGTTCTCATACTCACTAACTTTCCTCTTTCGATATTTTTCGGTTATAATCGGGTATTTTCATCTCGATACCCACCCAAACCATTAAAAATGTGATACCTGTGACTTAAGACAAAGAATTGTGCAATTTATTATCTAATTTACTCCACGATCCGACCAATGGAGTACCGCCAAACCCTAACCTACGGGAATTGGGGGTTTTCTATTTTTGCACCTTATTTCGTTAAATTGACCACAAAATGTGAATCCCCACATCCCAAATGTGTACATATATCGGTCGCGCGATCGATCTCTCACGTCTTGACCCGTTCATGACGTCTGGGCCCTCTAAATGGGCACTGTTACTGTTCACCCGAGACAAAAAGAAAAAATTACATGTTTTTACCTTCATAAAATGTTGAAATGACTTTAAAATATGAATCCTTGCATCCCAAAAGTAAGTATGTGTTGACCAGACGTCCGATTTCGCAAGATTTGACCCGTTCGCTACGTCCGAGCCCTCTAAAAGTGGCCTGCATTGTTCACCTGAAATTAGAAGGTAAATGTGCATGCTTTAGCTCTCTTCAATTGTGATAGAACTTATGACTAAATGTTGTGTCAAATTGTAAGCTCTAAAAATATGTAATTGTGCACCGGGAGCAAGGGAATGCGTCCCGGAGGCTTCTAAGGTGGTGTTTAACCAACGAAGGTAAGTATAACCAAACTCTCTTACGAGTTGAACTTCTTGGTTAAAAGATCTAAGCTCCAAATGAAAGAAAGGAACCGAACGAGTAAATGGAAGGGAATCCACAAAGTGTAATGTGATGGATCTGGTCTCCCGGATGAAGACATGTGATGGGAATGTGATTTCCCGGTTAGAGAATGTATATGACAAATGGTAGATTCCCCTTTAAAGAATTAAGACTAATCTTGAAACTAGGACCATGGATCATAGGGGTAGTACCCTCTAGCATACCATGTACATCACGGTAGGAACCAAAGGAATACTTCGGCCGCTCCTGGGGGCGAGTGATATTCAGGGTATGCTTTAGGATGCTACTATGAAAGAATGAGGATTGCCCTGGTCCCTGAGGGATACGGGGTGATTGAGATAGTTATGTGCTGCAGGCCTAAAATAAAGCTGATGGTCGAGTGCTACAGACCTAAAATATAGCCGATGGTCGAGTGCTACATACCTAAAATGTAGCCGGCCTTAGAATGTGTTGTAGACACATTCCTTTCCTCGTCCTTTCACATCGTTGGTTAGTACGACCTACTAGCCTGGGTCCGCAAAGATTGATAAAAGTAATGAAAATGAATGAACGTAACCAGAATAAACGTGCGAACTAAATGATTCCAAATGTTCCCTCTCGTCGCATGCTTCCTTTATTCAAGTTATATGTTTCCCCTACCCAATTACTATCTTTTCTATAAATTACTGTAGTTAGTGATGAATGATTTCATTTGTTGGGCTGTACGCTCATCCTTGTCATATGTCTTTCAGATGAGAACACATTAATGCCCTAATGGGACGCAGTAGGCTATAGAAGTGCGATAGACAGCTGATATTGCACGCAGGGCTCGGGACTAGGACTTAGCTGATTTTGTGTATGAAACAGGAATTTTGGTCCTATTTTTGTAAATGTATAAAACATGTATGGTGATGGTTAATGATATTTAGCATGAATGAATGACGGATCTGTTTCCCCTGTATATTGTGATTTTTATGCTTCCGTAGGTCCTTTTCATTGTGGTTATGATCGAGGTTCCTAGATGGCATCCTTCCCCACCGACATTATCCTGGAGTTATAATGTCGGTGCCGCCTCAGTTGATGCGACGATTAGATCCTATGTAGTGTGTTGAGCATTGAGACTTGTAGTTTTGTTATGGATAGTTGTTGATTGTTATGCAGGGTTGATTTACAGGTGTTTGTATTTTGGCAAATGCTCGATTTACAAACGGAACTCTACCCAATTTTCTACATAAATTAATAATTTTAATTAGGAATACTAGTTTATTATTATCCTTGACGGAAGTTATTTAAGGAGAATAACCCAATCCGTCACATTGGGTAAACATTTTGTAATCCCAAAATTAACAAAAACCCTAAATTCCCATAGGTAAACAATCCAGTCGTGGGGTTAGGGCTTTGCTTCGTCCAAAATTATACCAAATCTACATTTTTGGGATCCAGATTTATATATATGTATGTTTAGGGCGTGGGGATTGCAAAATATAAATTTAAATGGGTATCGGAATGAGAATACCGAAAGAGAACAAGACAGAAGTGCAAGAAAATAAAAGAGGAGAGTGTGAATGCACTTGCCTCGATCCAATCTACAACTTTTCCAACTAGCTTGAAGTCAAAATTGAACCCAAGAGCCTCCACTTCCTCCTCTTCTCCTTCGCGTGATTCCTCCTCTTGCCGGTTCTCACAGCTACTGTCGCCGCTCCACTGGCCACGCTAGTTGGCCACCGCCACGCATGGCCGTCCCCGGCCACCACCGGCCCATGCGCCACCTCCGCCGATGCCATTCTCCTCCTCTCCCTCTTTCTCTTTCTCTCCGAAAAACCCTCGCTCGAGCTCCCTCTCTTCCCCTGATTTCCCTTCTGCCTCCATTATTATTATTATTATTATTATTATTATTATTATTATTATTATTATTATTATTATTGTTATTATTATATCATTTTCTTTTAATCCCAAAATTCACCTCGATACCCAGGCAATCAAACGAGCGCACCCTGGACGCCGGTCCAATAATTTCAAATATTCTTCAAAATTTTTATAATATTTAATTAATTTTTATTACACCCAAATAACCCAAAAATAAATAAATTCAATTAAATCAGATGAAAATATTTGGGATATTACACTAAGCATATATTCTAATATCTGAATTGTCAGCTCAGATTGGCCATAGGTCTGAGAATGGTAAACTATACTAAATTTTAGTTTCGTCCCTGATTTTCGATACAAACTCTCCCAAAATTTAGAGACGAACCGTGGATCATGATCGGACACAATAGATGTTGGCACACCATGCAATCTAATGATCTCGCTGATGTACAGTCGTGCTAGACAATCACAAGAATACATAGTCCGAATGGCTATAAAATGGGCAAATTTCGTCAGTCAATCTACAATGACTCAGATCGCATCATGGTTCCTTGAAATCCTGGGCAAGCCTGACACAAAATCCATCGAAATGTCCTCCCACTTTCAACTGGGGACGCGCAACGGTTGTAATAATTCAGAAGGCTTCCTCCTCTTAGCCTTCAGTTGCTGACAAATAAGAAATTGGCCAACAAAGGCGACGATCTTCCTTCGCATGTTCCTCCACTAGAATATTTTTCTTAAGTCCTGGTACATCTTATTTATGCAGAGGTAGATCATGTATCAAGTCCTATGAGCCTCCTTCAATATTTCTTCCTTCAACTACTTATCATTTGGTAAATATAACCGCTCTCGGAATCTCATAATTCCATCTGCACATACATTAAAACCAACCTGAGAATCTCTACCCAGGTCTCCAGCAACATTCATTAGAAATGGGTCATTCACTTACCCTTCTTTGATCCTTTGGAGGATCTCGGGCTGCACTTGCAAAAAGGATAATATCATCCTATTGCTCTTGACGTAGTGCTGGATGTGACAAAACTTCAGACAGTCCAGCATCTCCATTTACTTAATTTGCATCGTCGCCACCAAACAAGTTCGACGACTCGGGGCATCTGCAATCACATTTGCTTTCCCCGACCGATATTGGATCTCATAATCATAATCCTTAAGGAATTCGATCCATCGCCACTGCCTCATGTTCAACTCTTTTTGTGAAAATAAATATTAGAGGCTTTTATGGTCAGAGTATACCACAAATTCCTCACCATACAAATAGTACCTCCAAATCTTCAATGCGAAAACTACGGCGGCTAACTCCAAATCATGAGTCGAGTAATTCTTCTCATGGATCTTCAATTACCAAGACCTGCAAGCAACCACCTTCCCATTCTGCATAAGCACACAACCAAGCACCACCTTAGAAGCATCACAATATACCTCAAACCCACCCGAGTTATCAGGGAGAGTCAGAATCAGAGCAAATGTCAACCAATCCTTTAACTCTTAGAAGTTTCGATCACACTCCTCGGTCCAATCAAAACTCGTTTCTTTCTTCATCAAATAGGCAAGTGGTAAGGCAATCTGAGAGAAATTCTCCAAAAAACAGTAGTAATAACCGACCATCCCCAAAAGCTGCAAACCTCTAACACCGTCATGGATCGACTCCAACTAATCACCGCCTCAACTTTCTTCGAGCCCACCAAGATGCCTCCATTAGAAATGATGTGGCCCAAGAATACTTCCTCATTGAGCCAAAACTCACTTTTCCTTAGCTTCGCGAACAGCTAATACTCCCGAAGGGTCTGAAGTATGATTCTCAAATGCCTCTAATGCTCAGTACAGTCCTTGGAGTAAATCAATATGTCATCGATAAAAACCACAACAAACTTATCCAAGTACGGCTGGAAAACCCAATTCATCAGATCCATGAACATGGCTGGTGCATTAGTCAATCCAAACGGCATCACAAGGAATTCATAACGACCATACCTCATCCGGAAAGCCATCTTTGCAACATCCTCCTGCTTGATGCGAAGTTGATAATATTTGGACTGAAGATCAATCTTACAGAACACTCGGGCCCCCTATAACTAATCAAAGAGATCATCAATCCGTGGCAACGGATACTTATTCTTGATCGTAATCTTATTCAGCTCGCGATAGTCTATACATAGTCTCAAGGTCCCATCTTTCTTGACAAACACGACCGGAGCACCCCACGGTGAAACACTGGGTCTAATAAAACCCATATTGAGCAAACCCTACAATTGTTGTTTTAACTCTTTCAACTTGGCAGGGGCCATGCGATAAGGGGTTCTCGATATAGGTGCCAATCCCGGCACAAGATCAATATCAAACTCAATCTCACGGTGTAGCGGTAGAGCAGCAACTTATCGGGAAATACATCTTCGAACTTGCACATAACTGAAATGTCTTTTGCGGATAACTCCCAACTTTTCACAATACTAGCATAAGCCAGAAAGGCTTCGCAGCCGCTCTTCCACAAATGGCGAGCCTAGAGGGTAGAAATAAAACTAGATGCCTCCACTCTCAGAACTCCCTAAACATGAAAAGGCTCACATTCCGTGATTGTAAAGTCCACTCCCTAAACTAGAAGCAGTTGATTAGTTACGTGATATTTGGACAACCAATCTATGCCCAAAATGATATCAAAATCACGTATATCCAAGAGGATCAGATCAACAACTAGGGATAACCCATTCACCTCCACAATGCACCCAGGGTAGGAAACATCAATCATAATAAAAGATCCCGTTGGTGTGGATATGACCAGAGAGAAATCAAAGGTCATGGGAGAGATTGCAACACAACATACCAAACAATGAGAAATGAACGAATGTGTGGACCTGCAATCAAAAAGCACTGAACAGGAAATACCACAAATAGGGAGTATACCTTCTACCATATTGTTCGATGCCTTGGCCTCACTGGCGAACACTGCAAAAGCTTTTCCTTGTACCATCGGCTTCAGAGTATGAATCTTCGATGGTTGAGGGCATTCCTTGGCTCTATGCCCCACTTGTCCACAATTGAAACAAGCCCTCGTCACCCTAAAGTAAGGTTTGTTCCCATGTATCCTTCCGCAATGTTGACACGGGCCCACTGAAGTTTGAGATGATGCCGAGGTCTGACTACTCTTCTTACCAGAATCTGACTACTTAGACTTCGTGAACGGCCTCCCCGGACTAGCTCCAGAACTAACACTAACCCCACTCTTGCCCAACGACCGCTTCTTATAGAACTCCTTCTTTGCAAGCTCTTGCTCGTGGCTCAGGGCACGACTCAACACATTGGCATAGATTGTCAGTTTGAGAATATCATCCCACAAGCCCTACGGAAACTTTCTCATCTTCCTCATCCTCAACCATATTAGAGGCGAACCATGATAACTCGGTAAACTTTATGTCATATTCGGCCACGGTCCGACTACCCTGCCTCAATCTGATAAACTCCTCTTCCTTTTGAACACGGAGGTTGGAAGGGAAGTACTTCTCCATAAATACCTCCTCAAATATTTACCAAAAGATCTCATCATCAGGCACTCCCAAAGCCGTTTTCTTCATCATCCACCAATGATGCGCCTCACCCTCTAGCCGGTAGGACGCAAATAAAACCCAATCCTCCTTAGGGCATCTAATAACTGCAAACACTTTCTTCAGACTCTCAAAGCATGTGTCTGCTTTCATGGTCGGGCCCCCAAGAAAGGCAGGAATGCGCTCCTGGATGAAGCAATCATATACAGATGGTCCCGAATTAACAGGAACCTGTACGGGAGCCGGAGTAGGGACAGGGACAAGAATTCGCTACTCCATATTCTCAACGATGTTCACCATACACCCCAACAAATTCAAGTAACCGGCCTCCCGATCTCGGGACTGACCATCACCTCACAGGCCTCCACATCTAGATGGCATGCTTGGCTTTAAAAGATACCTCTGAAATAAGAACAATTACGGGTTAATCAAAAGATCAAACCCTAATTACGGCATTACTATTTACGCAATTAAATAAAACTTCTGTCCTACCTTAACTCTAGCCTAAGTTACGCAGGTTAGAGTAACTAAAGCTATCTATCCTAACTTGGTCCTTCTATATCTATGTTCACCTATTCAATCTTAGCCTATACTATCGTAAGCTTTCGCATAAGATTCAGATCAATCATAAGGCATCCCTTCTCTCCGATACCAACTGTGATGAACCGACCAATTCTACCAAAAATTCGGCAGAGTTTCGTCTATAAAAACAACATCCACCAAATATAAATCTATACAAATCCCTGTACAGAATCCACAAATACAAATAACATAGACACAGAATCCCCAAACGCCAGAACAAACACACGGATGGCACTGACATCATAACCTCAGTACGACGCCAGCTCAGAAAGGATGGAAACTATGAAACCCAACACAACCACAAAAGGGAACCTATAAAAGTATAATATACGTCATACGCAATGGAAACTAAACTATGTGTCAATCATCATCATCAAGACATACATATACATAACCGTAGGGATCAAAATAAATAATACATTATCCATGTGTCATACAAGATAATAAAACTAAGTCCTCAAAAGCTCTCCAATCTGTATCAGCTACCTGCCCTGTGCTTACAGCCTATTCAAACTAGTCGAGTTTAATAGCTTACTCATTTGGAAGAAAAGAGAAGTAAGGGTGAGTTAACAGCTCAGTAAGTACATTATATTCAAAAGCAGTAGACAATATAAGTGATGTGAAGAAGAAGACATATAATCATGAAGGAGATGCATAAGCAGGAATATGATCAATTATACTTTGGAGCACAATTTACTTCTCCTTGAAATATAATTTATGCATGATTATTTATATTTATGAATCAGAGTTAGTAAGTCTTACTAATTAAAGGTGTGGAAGAACAAGGAAGGATTATGATGCCCCTCATAATCTAAGGCCGAATGAAGTACTCAATATCCAATCACAAACTTTTTGCTAGAAATGGCCGAACACTACGTGGCACAGCGATATGTCTATGACCCAGTCATATATGGCCAATAAAACATTACCCTAACCTCCCGCGGTCTAGAGGCAGTTCTTGTCCTTCCATAGTAATATCCTAAGGCTTGCCAAAAGTATTACCCACTACAATACACAGCTGGAGTAATCCTCGAGTCTCTACTGTAATGCTAATGGTAGGCCAAGGGGTATTACCTTCATAGCACAATTCCATAGTCCTAGTTTCATGGCTTCTTATTCATTTGAGGAAAGGTCCACTATAAGTCAATTCATAATATCTCTGTCCGGGAGAATGATTCAATCACATATCATATTGTGGACTTCCCTTCGATTACATATACAATTATTATCTTTCCTTCGAACTTGAATCTTTTCAGAAGTTAATTTGGATGCACGGACAATATAATACATAGGAAGGATTAGAATTCCTTACCACGTTAGGAATTATCACTTTGGGGGCTTTCGGAATGTATTTCCTTTACAAATGGAGTACAAACATATATTCCCAGGGCTTACAATTAGTCATATACAATTAGACATAAATTTCATAATGATCATGCAAAATTTTTATTTATTCTCGAGTGAATAGTAACAGGACTGTTTTAGAGCATCCAGATATCGCGAACGGGTTGAAACTTATGAAATTGGATGCCTAACTGAGGTATATGCATAATTAGAACGTGATAATTTATAATTTGAGGTCAATTAAACATATAATTGAAGAAAAATGGGGGAATCCTGAGCTGGGCATGGGTTAGGGTTTTGCGAAGCCAAACTGAGCCAATTGGAAGGGGATTCAAGCATTAAACCACAAAAAGTTTAGGTACTAATCATTGGTCACATATTTTTTATAATTTCGGTGGGTATCGAAATGATAATACCCAATGGAGAACAAATAAAATTCGAAATAAGAGAAAAATGAGGGTATGAGTACACTTGCCTCGACCCAATTTACCATTTTAATAACTAGCTCTTAGACGAATTTAGACTTGCGAGTCTCGATCACCTCCTTCTCTCTCTAGCCCTTTGTTCTCTCTCTCTCTCTCTCTATTCTGAAAAACAGGCAAAAAATGACGAGTGAGAAATCCTCACGCGTTTAAATATCTCTACTTGTGCCTCGAGTGTTAGTCGGGCGGTAGTCGAGTGGTGGACTACTGGAAATCACGCCTGGGCCCGTGCTTGAGCAGTCATCGAGCGCGGTGGTTCTGCTATTTCTGCCTTGTCCTCGCCTTGGGAATCCCTTGGGCACCGCAGTTCTGCTATTTGAGCTTGAGTGGCACCTCGGGACTCATCAGCTGCCGAGTACAATCTCCTCGCATAAACTTCTGACATCAATTCTTTTCCCATATTTTAAACTTAATTTTGATTATTATTATTTTGATTACCTTCTAATTATTATATTTTAGATTCGGAACCTTACAGAATATAACATTCACTCCCAAAAATATGAAAATATCTAACATGAGGTCTCTTTCATTTCATAGTTCATATGGCATTCTATCCAAACCGAGTCTTAAGTAGACCATGTTAACAATATGGCAAGTAGTGCTTATGGCTCTCTCTAAAAAAGCATACTACTTTCTTACTATGCATCATCATTCTTGGCATTTCTTGCATAATTCAATTTCTCATTCAACAACTCCGTTTTGTTAGAGGGGTAATAGGGGAAAAACTAATGTTTGATTGCTTGTTCATCACAAAACTTGTTAAAGATAGAGTTCTCAAATTCTTTTTCGGACAACTTCAAATTCTTGTAGGGCATCGTATTACATTAGTTAGCAATCTAAAAAGAATTTTAATAAGTTCAAATGTGTCAGATTCTTCACGCAATAATTCAGCCCATGAGAACCGAGAATAATCATTAACAATAACTAAAATGTACCTCTTGTCTATTAGAGTCACAATCCTAGAAGGTACCATAAGATCCCTATGAAGCAATTTTAGAGGATGCTTCATGCGAATGTTAGTTGTCATAGGGTGATTTGACCGAGTTTACTTTCTTATTTGACAAGGACCACAAACTTTTAAATTTTAGGTGATCAAGGCATTGATGCCACAACTCAGTAGAATTGATCTTAGTAAGATGACATCTTATGATTGGTGTCACGTTCTAAATTCCAATTCTGTCAATAATAATTATTCAATTATTATTAATTAACCAATTAACCATCTAATTAATATTCAAACACAAAATTTATATCAATATCTCGACTGACTACAATTAAAATAATATAAACCATACATAAGATCGAAATTATATCATGTAGTCCTGTGGCTCAGACATTGACCCATATTGGTATGTCGGATATTATATAAGGAGTTATACCTATCAAAACATAATCAAGGCATACAATTTGTGGAGGATAAAAATCAAAACCCATAACTGACAACTGATAACCAAAAACTGACTATCAGACCGCCACATTCCACGATTATTAATGTTAATATCTCATGAGCTGCATCAACGTGATTTTAATTAAATCATCATATAGTTTACAATCCACAAATGCATTAAGCTGTAGTCTAAAAATGAATTCAAAGCTAAATTATATCATTTAACATGTTATCTATTGTTCAGTTGCCCAAATACAACATCAGATTATCATAATTTCTAATTCTAAACTATTCATTGCAACTCATTGATCAGTCCTGATCATCTTGCATGTATCCGAGTATTTCATCTGAAGAGATTTGTAAAATAGAAGTAATGAATGAGTCAAAAATTTAGTAAGGCATATAATTTAACAAATACTCATATAATTCACATTAAAAATATATTGGAAGCTATCGAAAGAAACAATGAATCACAGTTTGATGCAATAACATGAAATTTCCATAATACTTGTGTAGAAATTCAAATTAACCATTTCTTGAATTTCTTATCATGTTCTTTTTATATTCTAATTATCAAATTATGCTAAAATCTAATTTTTTTTAAGAACCAAGGGTCAGTAGGTCTTACCGACTAAAGAAGCGGATGATCAAAACTTGTGTTATATTCATTTTCATATGACCAAAGGCCATATGATACTATTTAAAACCCGTAACTAGGCCATCATACGTATAATCTTGTAAATGGGACTAAATGCTGCTTTTATCCACAGATGATAGGTTCGAATATCAATATCCTATTTGATGCGTACCTGGATGCGACTTCGAACAGATTCGGATTCTTCTGGATGATGTGAACCGGCTCCGTTCACTGAGTACAAATCCTGCACACCACTAAAACGAACAAGAGGTCGGCGTTAGCGGCGGGAGGTAATCCCACCGAAACACTCCGGCGCTCAAGTCGATAAACAGCCTTCAATGGAAGGAACTCTGAAAGATAGAGAGCAATGAGAGAGGGGGAAGAGAGTGTCTTGTTCCGGATGTCGAGAGGCATAGGTCATTTCTAAATATCTGGATGGTGGGAAGGCAGAGAACGGCCGTAAAGACTCGTTCGTTGCCTTGGAGTTTGATTATGTTTGAGAGTTTGGCTGCTGGGAACCAGAGCTTGTTTCTCAGAGCACTTAGGGTTTTCTGTGTGAGTGAAAGCTTCTAAGAAAACGTCCATGAAAGCCAGAATGAAAGTATCCAAGAAAGCGTGCCCTGGATGGTGAATCCAGAGCCTCTTTTATGGCAAAGATGGCGATCCTCCTTCTTTGGAAGGAGCGATCGTTTCTATGATCTGTTGCAGGCCTTCCTTTTGGAGGCTGATGCTTATTGTCCAATTGTGGAGGAATATTTCCTTCTGAGGCGGCCAATCACTTTCCAAGTCGGTTTCTTTCCTTCCCAGCATGTTACCGTTGGGGTTCCTTGGCTGGCAAGGATTTGGGAAGATCTGGCGCCTTCCTTATTTGAAGGGCGCCAATCTTGCTGATATTCCTTTTGACATCGTGGAACATCCTTGGAGGATCATGGTTGGCATTTTTATGATTGGTGGGCCTAAACGGGTCAGGCCAATTACTGTAGAAGAGCCTTATCTGGGCCTAATTGTAGGAGGCGGATAGTCAGCGTCCGGAGTTAACCGTCGGTGTGTTGGCCGCCTCGTGGAGAACGAAAGGGAGAGCAACAAGGATCAATCATGGTCAGTGGGGCCATAACGAGAATAGACCCATCATTGCAAAGCCTCTAAAGGCCCAACAAATCTTCAGTCAACGCTGAGTTGACCGTTTTGGCTTGTCGTTAGCGCCCGGATCGGTCAACGACGTTACGCGTTGACCGTCTTGGGCTTTCCGGTTTAAGGCCCGTCTTCTTCCGGGCCGTCGAGAAATGTTGGTAACCTTTCGGGCTTGTTGACCTTTCTTTGGGCCACCCATTATTGGTGTACCCATCACTAGCCCCGTCTTTGGTGGTCGATTCGGCCTCTAGTATGTACATGATGGGACGTTTTTCCTTGCTTTGAGAATCCTTTGTGGAAACTTATAAAAGCGTGAAGGAGGGCTTGGACCGGAATTGTTGACGTTCAGCCAATTAGAGTATCGGAATTGTTGACCGTCCCCGTCGATTCCCGGTGTTCAAAAATTGTTGACCGTCACGATCAATTCCGGAGTACGGGGTTGTTGGCCGTCTGGTCAATTTGGATACGCATTGTTGGCCGTCTGGTCGATTCCGAGTACCAAAATCATTGGCCGTATTTGGCCAGTTAAGAATGATTTACGCCCGACTTTTTGGCCAGATGCCAAAGGCGAAAACAACACGTGTCTTCCTTTGGTTAGGAGGAGATCCAGTCATTAATGTGCGAGGAGATCCATCCTTTTGCGTGGTCAAGTGGAGAGGCGACACGTGGCAATCTTGACGCAGTGCCATTAATGAGGGGTTTCATGCGAGAGTCCCGTCCTTTTGCTGGGTCAAATGAGGAGGTGACGCGTGGCAGGGCTGACGGTGTCCTTTGCATGCTTGGCACTTAAGTTTTCCTTCCGTTTTTTTTTAAATCAGTTACGCCTCCAAACCTTCGTCTTCCTCACTCCCGTTCTTGCTTCTCGACCAAAAACCCTAAAGCTCTTCTGATCATGGCTTCCGTGGCGGATTTTCCATCCGATTTGAGAGAGAATGACATTAAGGCTTTGTGCGTCGAGTTTAATATCCCTAAAGAGATGGCCTGGAAGGTCCCAGGCGAGGACGACAAAGCCCTTTGTCCACCGGAGGGATATATTACTGTTCATGAGGCTCATTTGAGGAGCGGCCTCCGCCTGCTGTTGCCGAAGGAGCTTGAGTCGATCATGATGGCCCGACAAGTACCCATTGCCCAGCTTCATGCCAATGCGGTGAGGTATATTTGTACTCTATGTATTTTTTTCCGAAAGCTTGGCCAAAAGTTTAGGATGTCCGGCCTTAAGGTTATTTTTAAGGTGACCCAGGGGGCGGAGTGGATTTCACTCAGCTCCCGTGTGGGAATAAAAATAAATAAGACCATCCACAACTCCCTGAAGAACTAGAAAAACCGGTTCTTCTTTGTTAAGGTGGGAGAGAAATGGCCCATTGCGAGGGACTGGGGCAAGGTCCCGGACGTACATCTGGATACGCCGTCTGTGGCGGAGAACTCTGCCTACGCCTGGCTGACCAAGGCAATACGGGACAATCCCGATGAATTCAAGAGGGACTTCTTGGTTTCCCGTGCGGAGACCAAGAAGGCTAAATGGGGGCCGCCGGGCCACCGGTTCAGGAAGCCACACCTCCAATTAAAATGGTGAATCCCGAGGTCTCAAGGAAATTGATCATTCACCAAGGTCCTCGGAGGAGGCTGCTGAGAGGGCGACACTACGCCCTCATCTTCCTCTTCGCATTGATCTCGTGGCTACAGGATCTGCGCCAGAACCAGTAGCACTTACGGAGGCGGAGAGGTCCGTTGAGGACGATCCGCGGTCACCGGTGGGGTTGTTCTCGCCCGACCCTGTGGGGAAGTTGATTCCGTTGCTTGCCTGGATGGGATCTGCAGAGAGAGCCAACTCGCGACGTGCTCCGGGGTTCACAGCGTTTATATTGTAGAACCGTCGTCGAGGGCCGATTCACCAAGCTACTCCAAGAGCTACTGTAGGTAGGAAGCCTGCAGCGACCCCCCCGAGGCCGCAAGAGGAGAGCCCTACCGCGCCATGAAGATGAGTTTTGGATCGTCTTTTGGATGAGGCGTGATGTATTCGGCGCAGAGGGCACTCTGGCTCAACATCTCCGGTTCCACCACCCGGTTGGGCCGGGCACGGAGTCCCGGGCACAGGAGGCCTTATAGGAAGACTTATGAAGTACGACCTCTGCGCGGCTTTCTTGCAATTCTTTCTTCCTTATGTTTACAAACTCACGTTTCGCTTTGGTCCTATGCGGCCAAGAAGATTGGCCTCAACTATCTCCCGGGGAATGGGCAGGGCGTGGAACGCATCATTGCAGACCCGGGAGGCTGAGATGGCACAGCTAGATGCCAAGCTGGCCGCCTCGGGGAGAGCTCAGTGGAGCGCAGTTTGCTCTTGAGGTTGTCATGGCGGAGTGGAGACAGAGAACGCAGAGTCAAGGCGGAGTTGCGAGGTGAAAAGGCGGAGGTTGCTTTCGCCTAAAGGAGGAGGATGACCGAATAAAAGCGAGCAACAACGCCTCGCAGATCGTGCCGCCGTCGTAGAGAGCGAGCTTGCTACTCGGATGAGCCTCCATGAGGTCGGTGGTGCACTACATGCCCGGCTGTTGGATGGGCTCAACATTGGACGTCACGTCGCACGGTTGGTCGTTCCTGACTTCCCAGTGGAGTTTATTAATCAAAGAAACCGCGCAGCGCGGCGTAAGGAAGACCTGCAGGGAGAGCCCCGAGACAGCCAGGGTGGTCCGCCAGCCTTGTAGCCTTTTGTACTTCCTTTTATTTTTTTTTTTGGACCGTATGTAAATTGTAACATACTTTTGTGAGCAATAAAACGGAAGTTCTTTTCAGTTTAGTGTCCACTGTCTTTTATCGTTTCGTGTTTGTTGTTTGCATGAATCGTTGTATTGGGCGGCCAACTTGGTTGGCCGGCGACCATTGCTTGGTTGCCTAGGGAGCTGAGCCCCAGGCTTGGCAGTTGGTTGCATTAACCAACCTTGCGGTACTATCCAAGTGAAAACTTGGGCTGTCAGTGTTAGAGAAGGAACGCTTCCCGTTATTGTTTAATCACGCTATCCTTTCATAGAGAAGGTTGGTGCGTGGGGTAGCCAACCTGTGGTTGGGCTGGGTGCCTAAGTGAGATCCTTAAGTCGGGCGGGCGGTTGAACCAGCCTGGTGGCGCCGTGCAAGTGAAGACTCGGGCTGCGATATTGGAGAAGAAATGTTTCTCCTTCGACCGTCATTGGTGGACGTTGTTGCTCCCGAAAGAGGTCGTCGCGTGTGCCATTCTTGCCCCTAAGGTTTTTAGACCGCTACGTGGCCACTTGGATGACCAAGGTTTAGTACGACCGCTATTGGGCCGCTCGGATGACCGAGGTTTCAGACCGCTCATGGGCCACTTGGATGACCAAGGTTTTAGACCGCTCATGGGCCACCTGATGACCAAGGTTTTAGACCGCTCATGGGCCACCTACATACTAGGGTTTAAGACCGCTTATGGGCCACCTGGATGACCAGGGTTTCAGACCACTTTTTGGGCCACCTAGATGACTAGGGTTTAACGAGAGGGTGAAGACCCTCACGACTTAGGGGCAGTCTAGGTCGGGTGGATACCTGCAAGGCAAACGCAGTTTATATATGCAAGACCTAGGATCCTATATGCTAAGTAAACTTCTTATTTTACTCAATTACACAATCATGCGAATGGATGCACATAAACGGGTTGTAATGCGTGCACGGGCCTCTTATTGGAAGTAACGCCTTCAAGGTGGGTTGCGTTCACGTTCATGGGACCAACTTTCCGTCTGGTTCAGAGTTTGTATGCTCCGTTGCGCGGGGCCGGAGACAAGAAGGCCCCTCCCGTTGGGAGAGAGCTTGTTTCGGCCGGCCTGCTTGCTGTGGCCTCGATGCCTCGTGGGACCGAGGTCTCCAATCGTCGTCACGGGCTTTCACCTTTTTATTGTAGTATCGGGCAACTCGGTGTTGGTATGCTTTCTGTCCGTAAGCGGCGGGCGCGGGCTTCCTCCGGCAAGTCCAAGTGCTCCTGATTTTTACGGGAGTTGGTCTCAGGGTCAAAGGACTCCACCGAGACTTGGGGAGCCCGATTTCAACAGAATTACCGCTTGATCCGTAACATAGGTCAAGGGGGCGTCTCGCGTGTTGGTTCCTTGGGGTTGTACGATAAGACCGAGAGGAAGGATGGGAGCTCGTCGGCCCGAGCCCCCCGCAAGTCCTCCAACTTAGTTTTTAACCCGTGGAGTAGCGTACGGTTTGTGACCTCCACCTGCCCGTTGCTTTGGGGGTATACTACGAAGTGTGGACTAGATTGATTCCAAAGGCTGGTGCAATACTTGGTGAAGCGCGTTCCCAAATGGGTCCGTTATCGGTCACCACACCTCCGAGACGCCAAATCTGCGGACAATGCTCGGGCGAAGGAACTCCAGAGCATTGTGCTCTGTGATCTTTGCAAGGCAGCCTCGACCCACTTAGTGAAGTAGTCGATGCCCGCTATGATAAACTTCCCTTTGCCCCGTGGCAATGGAAAATGGGCCGAGAATGTCGAGCCCCCATTGGGAACGTGGGGGGCTGAAGGACTTGGTCACGAATGACCGGGTGATGAAGGTTGCCATGAAGAGGGCGGCTCTCGCACTTCTTCTGAACTCAAGCGCATCCTTTTTCATCGAGGGCCATTAGTAGCCTGTCGCATGATTTTGAAGGCCGGGTTTTCCGTCTCATGTGATCCACGGATCTCGGTGAACTTCGCCCGGCGTGTAGTCGACCTCCTTGAGAGATGATGGAGATACGGAGTTGAGTATCCGCGGCGATACGGCCGCCCCATCAACTACGGTACTAGCCAGTTGTCTTTTTAATTTGCTTGGCCCTTTCGGTGTCCTCTGGGTGATCCGTCGTGAGTATCTAAGGTAAGGTAACATCCAGGTTTCCGTCTTGAAAATCTGCATGGCCTCCTGTTTCTCTATGCTCGGAGAGCGTTAGGGCCTTCCGCATGTCCCTCGAATATTGTTTGGGGTTCTCGGCAGCGGCTGCTCTAGCCAGCCGGTCTGCCTTCCAATTTTCGGCTCAAGGAATGTGAACCAGGGTCAGCTTGTCGAAGCCCTGGATGGCCTCCCTTACCTTTGCCGTGTGCAGCCAAAGAAGGGTTGTTTGCCTCGGCCCCCATTGACTGTTGGCGATTAATTCGGAGTCGCAGAACTCCAACCTATTGGCGAGCACTCCTTGCTAATCGCAAGCCAGCCAGTAGGGCCGTGCTCGCGGCGTTGTTGGTATCATTGGGAAATCAAGTTTTAGGGAGTACTTGATCTCGAATCCATCGAGGTCGTTAGGATCACCCCTGCTCCCATCGCCTTTGTCGTGATCGATCAAATGCGTGGAGTGTCCGATGCAGGACCTCTCACCGGGCTGTTCTTCATTTTTTACGGGCTATTCCTCTTGAATTGGGGTCGTGGTCTCAACGATGAAGTCAGCCAGAGCCTGCGCCTTTATGGCAGGTCTGGGCCTGAACTCGATGTCGAACTCACCCAACTCAACAGTCCACTTTACCAATCGCCCTGAAATGTCAGGTTTTTGGAGTATGCCTTTCAGCGGCTGGTCCGTAAGGACCACTACGCGATGCGCCTGAAAGTATGGCCTTAATTTTCGCGCTGCGAAGATAAGTGCCAGTGCCATTTTTTCAGCTCGCGGGTAGCTAGTTTCCGAGCCGGTCAATGTTTTGCTCACATAGTAGATCGGCTGTTGGATATCGGACTCCTGGCGCATGAGGACGGAGCTGATGGACGCTTCCGATACTGCCAGGTAAAGGTACAGCTCCTCTCCGTCTTTGGGTGATGCTAACAACGGTGGGTTGGCCAGATACTGCTTCAACTCATCGAAGGCGGTCTGGCAGTCAGCCGTCCACTGGAATCCATTAGATTTTGTCCCTCTTAAGGCTTTAAAGAATGGCTGGTACTTGTCTCCAGACTTCGCGAGGAAGCGGGACAGAGCAGCCAACCGCCCAGTCAATCGCTGGACGTCTTTTACGTTTCTCGGGGGAGCCATGTCAGCCAGGGCCTTAATCTTTTCTGGATTTGCCTCAATCCTCCGCTGGGAGACGATGAAACCCAGGAACTTCCCCGAGGCTACCCCAAGACACACACTTGGATGGGTTTAGCTTCATTTGTGTGTGTGAGAGCACTTCAAAGGATTCTTCCAGTCACGTATGTGGTTGCCCGTTACTCTGCTCTTGGCGAGCATGTCAATCGACGTAGACCTCCATGTTGCGACCAATAACTGCCAACATCCTGTTAACTAGTCGGTAGGTGGCTCCAGCGTTCTTTAACCCGAAGGGCATGACCTATAGTAATAGGTGCCTCAGTCCGTCATGAACGAGGTATGCTCTCGTCTTCTGGACTCATTCTAATCTGTCAGAGCTTTGAATAGCGTCCATGAAGCTTAGCGGCTCATGCCCTGCCATGGAATCAACCAGTAGGTCAATCCGGGGCAAGGGAAAACTGTCTTTCGAGCAGGCCTTGTTGACGTCGGTAAAATCGACGCACATTCGCCATTTCCCGTTGCTCTTTTTGTCCAGGACGATGTTTGAGAGCCAATCCGAGTACTGGACTTCCCTAATGAAGCCCGCGTCCAGCAGCTTCTTCACCTCCTCTCGGATGGCGATCATTTTTGTGGTGTGGTTCCTCTGCATCCCATCTGCCCCGGCTTTTGTGCGGATCAAGGTCCAGCTTGTGGACCATCACCTCAGCTGAAATCCCGGGCATGTCTGCGGGAGTCCAGGCAAAAAGGTCCGCGTTCCTTTGTAGAAACTCGATCAATTCATCGTGTAGTGGCCCGGTGAGTGAGTCGCCAATCTGGACACACTTATCCAGGTTCCCAGGATCGATGGCACCCGGATCCATGACTTTCACCAGTTGCGCCTTTCTGAGGTGGTCTCGTCTCGGTGATCGAGTTCCCCCACCATGCCAGTTTTGCCACTAGGGGCAATGTGGGCCATGTAACAGGGTCCGCCTAGTGACCTGGTCTCCCAGAACTTCTCCGACGCCGTAGGGCGTTGGGAATTTTATTTTAAGGTGTGGAATTGACGTGATCGCCCCAAACGTCGTTGAGCACGGCTGCCTAGTATCGCGTTATGTAAGCGGGTAGGTCAACCACTAGAAGGTTAGCATGCGACTTCTTTGTTTTGGGTAGGTGTCTGTGGTGACTTCGGTTGGATTGTCCCTTAAACGGGCACGGTTCGTTGTCAAAGCCGTATAAAGGTCCTTCAAGAGGTTTTAGTTGATTCTTTTTAGGCCTAATCTAAAGAACGCGTTAAAGTAAAGCAAGTCTTTAGAGTTACCATTATTAATAAAGACTCGCAAATTGGTAGTCCAATCTGCATCCCGAAATGAGTCTTTGAGATTACAAGGGGTCGGCATGGGGGAGATTACATGGTTCGAGTCACAATCACTAAAGCTAATGATGTTGTCTCTTTGTCTGTTTGCTTCTTCCTCCCGATCTGCTTTGCTCCTTGCTCTGTGGGCTCCTGAGTAGGTCGGGTGGTGATCATATTAACTACTCACTTGACCGGGTTTCGGGAGGCGTCCGTTCTGCCCTTCTTCATCGGCCGCTCCCGAGTTCCTTCCCGAAGTCCCTTGGAATCGAGTGAGGTGTGTCCTCTGTGAATCGAGGTCTTCGATTTCCCTCTGCGGCGTTTCTGATCTTCGGTTGAGTGGCGGCCAGAACGATGGAAGTCACGATTACTTGGGAGATTTCCGAGTCTTTTTTTCGTCTTTGGCCACTTCAAAACTTTTCTCCGGATCTGCATTAGAATATTGGAGCGCGTGTCCTGGCGAGGGTGTGAAAGTGGTGGGCCCGTAGTCTGCGTTACGGGGGCCCGATCGCTTTCAAGGCGGGGTGTTCTCTGCCCGAAACTTTCTTTTCCTTCTCAATGATTGGCCGAGGGCCGATCCGTCCGTTCGACGTTTTGCCTCGTTGGCCTCTTCTGCGGCGTAGGCCACAGTAATGGATTCCGCCTCGCGGAATCTTTAGGGATTTTATTAGGGCCAAGTGCTTGAAAAAATCTCCATAAGTCGCCTTTGAGATGAAGCCGCTAACTTCATCTCCTCGGTAATCACAGGAATCCTTCCTCGGCCTCGAGACGGCGATCCAGAAGCGCTGTGGGTTTTCTCTGATTTACGCTTTATGTGGGGGAGAGGTGCCACGGCTGTTTCTCTTCCCGTCGGCTCGATGCATGTTGAGCCAGAAGAGGTCTCGTGAGTTCACGAAGCTGATGTGAGCCCAGGGGAGGCGGTGAAATCGAGATTTTGGCGTCTCCCTTGAAAAAGGCGGGAAGGGAAAGACACATCGCTAAGTCTTCTAGCCCTTATAGACTTAGATGGGTGCGGAAGTGATCCAGGTGATCAACCGGATCACTGCCCCCATCGTATAAGTCAAGGGACGGCATTTTAAACTTGGACGGCAGTGGACAGCTCAGGATTTCTGCAGTGAAAGGAGACCTGTCCAAGTCGATGGCGCGCTCGTCATTCTGGAACACGTGGTTCCAGATTTGGTCCACTTGTGGATCGGCGCGAGTGGCATTTGCTGACCTCTTGGAGTTGAGAAAATTCCTCAACTCCGTCTTGCCTCCGGCGGGCTCAGCAGCCGGTCGGTTGCTGCCTCTTGTGAATCTGGCAGTCCTGGAGGCTCGCTCCTGGACTATGTGGCAGTCTTCTGCCCGAGAGTATCGAGGATTCCTCCTTTCTGGGCTCTCTGTTGGAGACGTACTCCTGGAGCGTTCCATTGGCCTGTTCAGGCTAGGAACACGGGAGGACGCTGGAGCCAGATTGTTCCCAACTTTTCCGGACCTCTTTGCCGGCTTCTTCTTCCTCTAGCCACCTTTTTTGGTGGCGGGAGTGGGAATGATTCTTTGGTGGAGCCGCTTGTTTGTTCTTTTGCGCACTGGATTTGGAGCGGGCGTTGTTGGCCTTGCATTTGCTCCACCCGTTGTCGAATGTAAGGCGGTGGAACTTCGCTGGCCGTTGACCGGGACATCAGCATGGTCACAGTGGGGTTAGCGGCATCTCTAGCGGGATCGCTAGCCTGTGCTCTCTGTTCACCATTGTTGAAGCAGAATGTGATAGAGAGAGTTTGTGCAGATTTTTTGTGGTAGGCTTTTCGTAAGCGTTTCCCACAAACGGCGCCAATGATGCGTACCTGGATCTGACTTCGAACAGATTCGGATTCTTCTGGATGATGTGAACCGGCTCTATTCACTTAGTACGAATCCTGCACACCACTAAAACGAACAAGAGGTCAGCGTTAACGGCAGGAGGTAATCCCACCGAAAACACTCCGACACTAAAGTAGTAAACAACCTTCAATGGAAGGAACTGAAAGATAGAGAGAGGGGAAGAGAGTGTCTTGTTCCAGATGTCAGAGAGGCGCAGGTCCTTTCTCGTATCTGGATGGTGGGAAGGCAGAGAACGGTCATAAAGACTCGTTCGTTGCCTTGGAGTTTGATTGTGTTTGAGAGTTTGGCTGCTGGGAACCAGAGCTTGTTTCTCAGAGCACTTAGGGTTTTCTGTGTGAGTGAAAGCTTCTAAGAAAATATCAATGAAAGCCTGAATGAAAGTATCCAAGAAAGCGTGCCCTGGATGGTGAATCTAGGGCCTCTTTTATGGCAAAGATGGCGATCCTCCTTCTTTGGAAGGAGCGATCGTTTCTATGATCTGTCGCTGGCCTTACTTTTGGAGGCCGATGCTTGTTGCCCAATTGTGGAGGATTGTTTCCTTCTGAGGCAGCCAATCACTTTCCAAGTCGGTTTCTTTCCTTCCCGGCATGTTACGGGTTTGGGGTTCCTTGGGCAGCAAGGAGTTGGGAAGATCTCGCGCCTTCCTTATTGAAGGCGCCATCTTGGCGATATTCCTTTGGGATCGTGGAATATCCTTGGAGGATCATGGTTGGCCTTTTTATGATTCGTGGGCCTAAGCGGGTGGGGCCCATTCTTGTGAAGAGCCTTATTTGGGCCCAACGTATAGGGAGCGACACAACGCGTCTAAGTTGGCCGTCGGTGTGTTAGTCGCCTTCGTGGAGAACGAAGGAGAGCGGCCGGCGATCAATCGATGGGCTGTGAGCCATAGCAGAATAGACTCATCAGCATTTGCCAAAGCCTCTAAAGGCCTAACAAATACAGTCATGGCCCAGTTGACCGTTTTGCAAGTAAGTTGGCGCGGGGATGGTCAGCGATAACGTTGACCATTTTCGGCTTTCAGTTTTAGGCCCATCTTCTTCTTGTACCGTCGACTGTTGACCGCCTTTACGGCTCATGTGACCTTTCTTTGGGCCAGCCCATTATTGGTGTACCCATCACTATTATAAGATACTAAGGCATACCATAATATACTATCGGTTGAATAATAATTATTGTCCAATACAAATACTTTGAAAAACTCTACACTTTTTCTTCATATTTCTTAATTTTCTCTTTCTAAATAAAAATATTCATAATTGTTAACATAATTATAGAACTTTCTTTTCAAATTTTGTAATCTCTTATCATGTAAAACTTATTTCTCCCGTAGAAATTAAGATATGATGGATTTTTAACAAATGGAATGCTAAATTAGCATGTAGTGTAGGAAAATTCAATAAATGTAGAAAATTAGCAACCTCCAGCTTGTTCAAATCCATGCAGAGAAGCTACGTGAATTTTCAAAACATATATTTAACATTTTCTAAACATACAAAAAGGTTGTACATGAAATTAAGCATGTAGGCGTATAATATCAAGGTTTTAGAATATGCATAAAGATTAAATTATAGAAAACAGCTAAGATATATGGTATACATGAACTTAGGCATGAATTTCATTCATTTTTGTAATAAAATGATGAGAATTTCTCATGCATGCTAACAATAATACCATAACTTCGAATTTATATCATGTATGAGTATTTAAAGTAAGAAATGCTCAAAGAATAAGAAAAAAGATCAGCAATAATAGAAGAAAGGCTAGAAATACACATGCCTTGACTTGATCTTATAAAATTCTAGCTTAGATTTACTTGATTTGAGCTTCCTTGACTTTCTCTCTTTCTCTCTTTTCTCCTCGTCTCCTTATCTCTTCTCTCTCAAATTTTCTAAATAAAATGACAAAAATCAGCCAAGTTTCTCTATTTATATTAAGTGTCACTTGAGCGTAGGGTCGGGCATGTGTTAGATACCATGCCTAAACATTGTGGCATATGAGTGCACTTCAAGCACACCTTGAGAGCGGACCTACTGCCATAGAGCACTCAAGTATCTCTCAAGCATACATTGAACATAAACATTCTGCCAGCACCCGCTCAAGCGCCGATTAAGTATTCTTCAAGCACGGACCAATCTAACTTGCATGCACTGGCACATGTCAGGCACCAATCAGGCATTTCTCAACTCTCTATGAGTCGGTCCAAATTTGATTTTTGATTCAATTTTTTTATCATTTGATCTCAATTTTAATTATGTCAATATAATTAATCATGTTTACAATAAGATACGGACTTGGGTCTTACATTTCTCCTCTACTTATAAAAATTTTGTCCTTGAAATTTTATATACCTTAATGAAGAAACAAATCTGAGTATTTCTCCTAGATCTTGTATTTTTTTTTTTTCCCACATGACCTCTTCAAATGACTGGTTTCTTCATAATACTTCAACCAATGGAATCACGTTTGTTCAAAACACTTAATCTCTTCTACCTAAAATCGGCACCGACTTCTCAATAAATGTCAAGTATTTATTTATCCTCAACAGCTCATATTCAATGATGTGCGTTGGATCATACATGTATTTCCGTAGCATTGAAACATGGAATATATTATGAACCTCTCTCAAATTTGGGGGTAAAGCCAATCTATAAGTTACTCACAATCTTTTCTAAAATCTTAAATGGTCCACTAAATCTTGATTTTAATTTTTATTAAATCTCAAACCTTAAGATTCTCTTTGATGGAGATATCTTCAAAATTACATAGTCCCTAGCATCAAAACTTAGTTCCAATCTCCTCTGACTAGTATACTATTTTGCCAACTTTGAGTAACCTTCAATTGGTCATGAACCAAGAAGATCTTATCAGATGTCTCTTGTATCACCTTGGGTCCCAAAAGTCTTTGATCTCTAGTCTCTTTCCAATGATCAAAGAATGACATTTTTTTCATACAAAGCCTCAAATGGGGTCATACTGATACTTCATTGATAGCTATTATTAAATGCAAATTTAACTAACAACAGATAATCATCCCGATTGTCTTTTTTCTCCAACATTGAAGCTCTTAGCATATCTTCTAAAATCTAAATTGTTTGCATCAATTATCCATCTGTTTGAGAATGATACGCTTTATTGAATTTCAAATTAGTCCTTAATTCTCAATATAAACTTTCTTAAAATTTGAAAACAAGCCTTGAATCTCAATCAAACACAATCGAAATTGGCACACCGTGCAATCTAACCTCTTAATTAATATGCAATCTTGCTAACTAATCTCTTGAGAATGTCATCTAAATGGTAATAAAATGGGTTAATTTAGTGAGCTGATCAATGATTACCCAAACAATATCATGATTCTTCGGTGTTCTTGGCAAACCCATCACAAAATCCATCATTTCTTCTTCCGATTTCCAACTTGGGGTCGACATAGGTTGCAATAGATTGGGTGGCTTCTTGTACTTGACCTTTAATTGTTAGATCATCCATTTGAACTCTTTTAATTTTATCCAAAATCTTTGGTTACACCTGGAAATATGTTAGTATCATTTGATTACCATGGGAGTGTCTCTTAATATCACAATGCTTCATATAATCCAAATCTCCATCTCTTTGATCCTCATGTGAGCCACAAAATTTACCATTTGGCGACTTAAAACATCCGCAACAATATTGGCCTTTCTGGGTTAATACTGAATCTTATAATCATAATCCTTCAAGAAATCTATGCATCTCTATTGCCTCATATTCAATTCGTTTTGAGAGAACAAATACTTGAGGCTTTTGTAGTTTGAATATATTAAAAATCTCTATCCATAGAGATAATGCCTCCAAATCTTCATTGCAAAAACCACCATTGCCAATTCCAAATCATGGTCGGATAATTCCTTTCATGTATTTTCAATTCTCTCGACCTATAAGTGATCACCTTTCCATATTGTATCAAAACACACCCAAGTCCTATCTTAAATGCATTACAATAAACCACAAATCCTCTGAATCCTTCAAGAATTGTCAAAATCTAGGCGGCCGTCAAATGGTCATTTAACTCTTGAAAACTTTTTTCATATTCCTCTGTCCACTAAAATTTGACTTCTTTTTGCATTAATCGAGTTAACGGTGTGGCAATTTTGGAAAATGTTTTACAAACCTTTGATTGTAGCCCGCCATTCTCAGAAAGCTCCTAATTTTCATCACTTTGTCGGTCGATTCCAATTAATTACTGCTTTGATCTTCTTAGGATAAACCAAAATGCCTCCTTAGGATACTACATGACCCAAAAATATAACTTCTTCAAGCCAAAATTTACACTTCTTCAACTTGGCATAAAGTCTCCTTTTCTAAAGTGTCTGAAGTACAATCCTTAGGTACACCTCATGTTCTTCATAACTCCTTAAATATATGAAGATATTATCAATAAATACGACCACGAATTCATCAAGGTAAGGTTGGAATATCCGATTAATCAAGTTCATAAAAGTTACAATGATATTAGTCAACCCGAATGGTAAAACAAAAAACTCATAGTGCCCATACCATGTTTAGAAAGCCATCTTCGTCACATCTTCCTTCTTAATCCTTAACTGATAATAACCCAAAAGAATATCAATCTTTGAAAACACTTTGGCCCCTTGCAATTAATAAAACAAATCATCAATCCTCAACAATGGGTACTTGTCCTTGATCATGATTTTGTTTAACACGCGATAATCGATACACAGCCACATAGCCTCATCCTTCTTCACAAATAGTACCGAAGCACCCAACGAGGACACACTTAGTCATATGAAACCCTTCTCCAGCAGCTATTGTAATTGTGTGTATAATTTCTTAAGCTCCAACGGTGCCATTCTATAAGTGGTATGCGATATAGGTGACGCTCCAAGCATCATTTCAATCTCAAATTTAATTTCTCAATTCAACGATAATCCCGATAAATCTTCTGAAAAAATGTCCTCGAACTCACATACCACAGAAATATCCTTCCCTTGCACACTATAGCTCCCAATTGTGCTTGCATAAACCAGATGGGCTTAACATCCACTTTCCATCAAATGGAGAGTATGCAAAACTAAAATCATATAAGGGGACTATTTATACATTACTCATTGCAAATAAAAGGGTTCATATCTTAAAATTATAAAATACACTATCTTATCAAAACAATTGATACTAATATAATAACTTACTAATCAATCTATACCTAAAATTATATCAAAATTATGCATGTCTAATAGAATTAAATCTACCAATAACTCCAACCCATTGACCCAAATTATATACCTAGGATATATAATATCCGTAACCAAAGATGATCCCGTAAGTGTTGACACAATTAACAAAAAATCTATAATCCTTGGGGGTGACAATAAATATTGAACAAACTTTGTGACACAAATGAATAGGCAGAACCCAAATCCAAAAGTATTAGTGTTGAAGTTCCAAAGATCATAAGTTTACCTTCCACCATCGTGAGTGACACATTTAAATTTTTGGTCATCACCGCAAAAGTTCATCCTAAAGCACTTGGTTTCCTTACTATTTGCCTCGAAGGATGAGGGAAATCCTTGATCATATAGCCAGGCTAACCATAACTAAAGAAAGGTCTCAAAATCTTGTAACACAGCCTCCCTCCATGAGATTTTCCACAATATGGGTACACGAGCATTGGTGATTGAGGGCCCAGTACACCCTAGATTTCTAATCCTTTCTTTCCTTTGTTTATTGGTTTTGATCTTTTGTGAGATCCTCCATACCCCAAACTTTGACCTAAACTCTTGCCTCCTTGGCTAGCAATCTTCTTCTCAAAGAATTTCTCTCCTTCCAACTCTCGTTCGAATAAAAGAGCTCGGTCCAACATATGTCCATATGTTGTCAACTTCAATGTCACAAGCTACCTCAGGATGGCATCATTCAAAGCTTGTAAAAAATTTTTCACCTTTATCGCCTCATCATGGACCATGTGAGCGGCATAACAGGACAGTTACGTAAACTTGGCATCATTCTCCACCACTATTTGGTTCCCTTGCTACAAATGTGCAAATTCGTCTACTTTTTGTTCCCTCAAGCCTGTAGGAAAATATTTGTTCATAAATGCTTCTATGAATACATCCCAAGAAATCTCCTTGTTCTCTAAACTCATGACTCTCTTCTTCATAGATCACCAATGGACACCTCTCCTTTCAACTTGTAGGAGGTGAACATGACCTTGTCTTCCTCCGGGTATCGAATCATAGCAAACACCTTATCAATTATTTAGATCTATATTTCAACTTTGGTAGAGTTTGGATCACCTATAAATTCTGACACATTTTCATTAGTGAAATGATTGTGCGCTGTTGTCCCTAGGTTACCACCGTCGACTTTGGATTGTGTGATCCTCTTGCCATGGATTCTATAACATCCGTCATCTTTGCCATAATATTCAAGTACTCCTGGGGATTAGGGCATGAGCTAAGTCTAACCTTTACTCATTATCTAGACGATATTTTCAATCCTATTACAAAATAATCAACCACATTAGATGCTCAAACCAAATAAGACATTCTCCTTACAACTTCTCTGATATTACTTTAGTCTATCATGTCCCAAATCCTAATCCTATGATTAACAATTATCCAATTATTGTTAATTAACCAATTAGCCATCTAATTAACATTCGGATGTAAATTTTCTATCGATACTTCAACTAACCACAATTAAAATAATATAAACCATACACGGGATCCAAATTATGTCACGTAATCCTATAACTCTGATATCGACCTACATTGGCACGTCAGACTTTACATAAGAAATTATACCTACCAAAACATAATTAGAGCATACAATCTGTGGAGGATAAAAATTGAAACCCATAACTAACAATTGATAACCAAAAACTAACTATTGAACACCCATATTCCTTGATTACTAGTTGTAATCCCTCATGAACTGCATCCACGTGATTTTAACTAAATCATCTTGCAATTAACAATTCACAAACACATTAAGCTGATGTTCAAAATTAAATTCAAAGCTAAATTACATCGTTAAACATGTTATCTACTATCCAAAACTATAAATATAACATCAAATTATTATAATTTCTAATTCTAAACTTTTTGTTACAGCCAATCCAATAGTCCTAATCATCCTATGTGTATTCGGATCTCTCATCTGGAGGGACTAATAAAATAAAAGTAAAGAGTGAGTTAAAAGTTTAATAAGGTATATAATTTAACAAATGATAATACAATTTGCATTTTAAAATATATCGGAAGCTATCGAAAAAATCAATGTATCATAGTCTGATACAATGACATAAAATTTTCATAATATTTGTGTAGTAATTCAAATTAACTTTTTTTTGAATTCCTTATCATGTTCTTGTTCAATTATTATCATCAAAATATGTTGAAATCGTATATTCATAAGGACTAAGAACCAATAGGCCTTGCCAACTAAATGAGCGAACAATCAACGTCCGAATTATATTATTTTCATGCAACCAAATGCCATATAATACTATTTCAGACCCATAGGTGAATCATCATACATATAACCCTATAGATGAAGCCAACTTTTATCCACGGATGATAGGTTTAAACCTCGATATACTACTATACTATACTAAAACATGTATAATATACTACCAACTGAATAATAGCCAAGGTCCAATACAAATACTTAGAAAAATTCTATACTTTTCTTTGTATTTATTAATTTTCTCATTCTAGAGAAAAATATTCTTAATTTTTGACATAATTGTAAAGTTTTTTTAAAAAATTTATAATTTTTTATCATGTAAAACTTATATCTTCTGTAAAAACTAAGATGTGATAGAGTTTTAACACATGGAATGCTAAATTAGCTTATAATATAGGAAAATTCAGTAAATGTAAAAAATCAGCAAACTCTAACTTGTTCAGCAACATGCAAAAAAGTTACATGAAATTTTAGAACATATATTTAATATTTTCTAAACATGCAGGAAGGTTATACACGAAATTTATTGTGCAGGAGTATAGTATAAGGTTTTTAGAACATACATGAAGATTAAATTATAGAAAACAACTAAGATATACAATATATATGAACCAAGGCATGAATTTTGTATATTTTTACAATAAAATAAAGCAAATTTCTCATGCATGCTAAACATAAATATCATAATTTCGAATTCATGTCATGTATAAGTATTTAAAGTAAGAAATGCTCAGAGAATAATGAAAAGATTAGCAACAATAGAAGAATGGTTGGAAATAAATTTGTCTTGATTTAATTCTTACCAAATTCTAGCTTGGATTTACTTAATTTGAGTATTCTTGGCTTTCTCTCTCTTTCTCTCTTTTCTCCTCGTCTCCCTCTCTCTCATCTCTCAAATTTATTGAGAAGAATGATAGAAATCAATCGGGTTTTTCTATTTATACTGAGTGGCACTTGAGCATAGGGTCGAGCGTACGTCATGTGCCATGCCTAAACACTGCGGCGCACAAACACCATCTCATGCGCACCTAGAGCTTGAACATTCTGCTAGCGTGTGCTCAGATGCCGATTAGGCATTCTTCAAGCACGGACCAATCCGCCTTCCACGTATAGATGACGACAAGTGCCGATCAAGCATTCCTCAACTCACTATGATCCGGTCCAAATTGAACCTAATTTTTTTCTCTTTTGACCGCAATTTTAAATATACCAATGTAATTAATCAAGATTATAATAAGATACGGATTCAGGCCTTACAATTGGTCTTGGGACAACACAGTTTGCATGACCAACCAAAAAAATGGCTCATATGCAGAGAATGCAAAAAGGATGAACTTACCAAAGATCAGATAAAGGGGAAAACATCCCCTTTGCATGAGGGTGATAATATTATCAAACTGTCAAATGACAGACTTCCATTAATATATAAGAGGCTATTGGGAATTTGGGGGTGCAAAAGTCATTACAAAGATTGGCAATTGAAATTACCTAAAAAAGTAAAGTATTTGTGTCTTTATAATCTTTAGCAGATGTTTCTCTTTGCGTTTATAGGGAAAGGTCTTTCATGGTTAAACAAGATTTGTCGAAGGGCATTTAGACGCTTTCAACTGTTGATCCTTGAAGGTGAACTTGAGGGCATCGACCCCGTTAATGTTATTCCAAGGGAGTTCTACATGCAATGAATTTTTTCTCATGATTGCATGTGGACGATGTCTTTATTTTACACTGATTTTAAGTTTGTTTTATCGTAATCCCATACCACTCACGTCGATTTGCATCGCGTCTATTCCTCTACGCCTTTCTCGTTGGTAGTTTTCTTTTTCCTTAGTCTTTATTTTTTCTTTCTTTTTTTTTTTTTTGGGTCGTTGAGGGCTACAAATATGGAATTGGATTTGTTTCTTTTTAAACAAAACCGAGAGATAGCAGTTTTTTATTAAAATTGGGCATTCCATTGGTCAATGTTTGATTGACATAAAATTGTATAGAATGTGATCAAATTATATTAATATTATGGACAAATATGATTAAATAAATTTAGAGAGATCAATTTATTTGATTGGGCACTATCATAGATAAAAGTAATCGATCTAACCTAACCCAAATTATAATTTTTTTTATAAATATATTTTTTTATTTTAATTAAATTTCAAGTTTTAAAAAATTATTTTAATATGTAAATTATATTTTTATATGATTAATAACTTTTTATATAAAATTTTTTTGTTTGAGTATATATATATATATATATATATATATATAATATTTTAATCAAAATGACATAATTTTTAAAATATTTATATTTCAAGGCATTTTTAAGTAGATTGAATTCTTAAATAAAATGATTAGAGATTAAAAACATTCATGGACCAGCTTAAATCTGTTCGGTTTAATTTCCAGATTGGCATGGTTTTTATTTTCCGCCAAATCCAAGTTAGCATTTATAAATTTTAATCTAAACTCAATCTGTATTTTACATGATTTTATATTTAATTAGGTCTAGATTATGGCTTTCATATTAATATTAATTCTCTCCAATTTATACAGTTTATCCAAAAATATGAATTTTAATCTAAGAAACATTAACAATTACTAAATTCATGAGTTATAATTATTACTGAGGTAATTTATTTGAAGTTAGAAAAAAAAAAAAAAACTACTAGTTGAAAGACAGAAAAAATAAGTTTTTGGCATATATACAGAGAAAGAGAGAGAGAGACACACACACAAGTCGTATAAGAAAGAAATATTGTTAGTGTAATATTGTTAGTGTTTAATATTTTCATACTTTAACGGCAGACATATGTCCAATCAGCTAACCCAAAAACCAAAAAATTGAATCCTTTTCCCCGTCGGATGCCAGTTTCCTAGCAAAGAGTTAAGGACAAGATTCGATTTCTTTAGAGCTTATAACTTACTTTTTATAGTGTTATTAAACTAAATTTAAGAAGAAAAACTGTATAAGAACACCTCTTTGCAACTAGGCATTTCCATTTTCATTTGCTAATATGCATATTGTTGGGTCTAGTTACTCTCTTGTAAGTGTTCAACAAATTAGAGACGTTATTAGAGATTACACAGGACTTGTGTGGAGTGTTGTAGATTGGCTGCAGCGGAAAGACCCGAGTACTTTATGCAGCAAAGGGATGAAGATTTTGCGGAGTCGAACAGGTGACAAAGTGGATGGCCATGGAGCACGGATGACCAAAGAGCACAGGTGACCAAGGATGCATATTGGCGGGCACAGATTTGCCTTGGGGCGAAGAAGGCAAATGGCAGGTGCACGAATGGCTGATAGTGCGCGAACGGCCAAGAAGGCAAAAGGCCAACTGATGAAACACATAGAATTTACCGGTTGGTTTACTGGTATGGAAACGCTCGAGGACATGGGTTGCACAATAATGACCGAAGATATGGGATAATGTTCGAGGTTATTGTTATTGCCCGGAGACATCAAGGAAAGCCCGAGAACTCTGTGATAACCAAGGACACAAAGAACGGCTGATGGTCTGCGGATTTGAGGGCAGCAATGACCGAGAACATCGTAACAGCTGGTGTAGCAGACAGTTGGCTTTGCAGGCTTTACAGAGCAGGTTACAGAACTGCAGATGTACGTCGTCTGTACAGGTGGCAGATTGCAGAGTTAGTGAGCAAAGTTAGTAGCATATTACAAAACTGGTGGCAGGCGATTGTCCACAAACAACCTGCCTATTGGTAGATGATTTCCAAGCAGACTCCTTATAAATATGCATGCTGGGCATGCGATGGAGATGAAGAGGCAAGGCAAGATACAGGAGTAAAGGAGGAGGTCAAGTCTCCAAAGGAAGCTTACGGCAGTGAAGTTCAGGAAGGTGAAAAGAAAGGAGATAAATGCACCACCAATGAGGAAGGAGAGAAGAAAAACAGAGAGTGGGAGAAATGAGAGTTTCCTTGTTTACTTTGGAGAGATTTTTCTTTATCCAGTTGAGTGTGTAGCAGATACTCCATCTTGAGGGTTCTTTGTAACCAATTTTTACTTAGTGAACTTATTGTGAATATTGTGTAGCGTGATTTTTTTCCTTCGATTTGTGAAGGATTTTTCACGTAAAACTTGTGTGTGCTCCTCTTACTCTCTCTGTGTGCTTGTGTTCGTTCTATCTGACCGACCTTTCTGCCCCCAACACATATTGGATTTTGAGTCATTTCATTATAAATCCCACACCTATTATATATTTTATTATTCGATTCTACTATAAATAAAGAAATTCGTTCAATATTTATATGAGAATTCATTTGACTAAATACCGTTTTCAATTTCACAGATGAACTATGGCTACTGTACACATAATGAAAGCACATACATGAAAAACAAAATGTTTGGGGTTGACACTTACATGATGGGTGCATATACTTAGATTGAATAGAATTGACGTGCCTAATGTGTATATAAAAGACACATATGTATGGTTAATTTTTCTGAAAATTTTCTTTTATCTTCCAATGTCAACATTTGCCGTTTGAATGCCAACTACCATTGTTCAAATGTCAAACATAATTTTAAAAAGATTTGTTATGCTTTGGTGTAGGAGTTGTGTGGGTAATGATTTGAAACACTTTAATCGTTGAATCAAGAAATGGAGAAGAGAATGAGTAGATTTATCAACTTTTTGGTGTTTAATCTCGTTCCTGTTTTTGTCATTTAATGTATAATATTGTGGTTATTATTTTGAATAATTTTATAAGTGATTTTATTCCTTTTTCTATTACTTGATTTGTCAATATTTGTAGTAAATTTGATAGCAATCTTGTGGTGTTTATTATAATTAGACTCATGTCATAGTAAAGAATTTTCTCCTATAATATTTATTTTTAGTTAAGGAGGGTTACATATAAAATTTATTTATTCATTTTATTATATAATTTTTTTATTGTGCTTCAGTGTCATCAAATAATCTTCTCATAAAGTCAACGAAATAATTCAATAGCTAATCCTAATAGATATTTATTCTCAATTTTACATGACAAAGTTTGGATGGATTGATCCAACAAAGTTTGGGATACTTGTGTATTTTGTTTAAATTGATAGAGTGTTTAAATAAAATGATTTATTTGAATGACGTAAATTTTGACATATGGACTATTATGGTAAAAGATCTATTGTTTGTAAAAGTATTGCGTCCTTTGGTATTAGCCACTCAAAAGTCGTAATCTAAATCCGAAGGGGATTATACTTTCAAGTACGAACAAGCTTGTAAATATATTAGCAATTTATTGATTCTAATATTTATAATCATATTCATAATAAAAATATATGACCATTGTGGGACAAGCTTAACGCATTATATGCTTAAAGATGGGTGATAATAAATTATACCACTTGATGAAATTAATACAATCAAAGTATAGAATAGGATGTTTAGTCACCAATCATCTAAATGAGTCTTAATGACGCTTGAATAACTTATCCATCATGAAATGAAATTCAATGATGAATCGGTGGACTTGTGGTTGTTTACTATTCTACCAAATTATTTGGAGGTCCTTTGAATTTCTATTACTAACTCTAGTTCGAATGGTATTGTGATATTGGAGATTGCCAAAGATGTTGTTTCAAATTAAAATATAAGGAAATGATTTTAAGGTTCTCCATCTTCACAATTTGAAGTATTGATTTCTAAAACCCAAGGAAGTAGTCATGAAAAGTATAAGTTGAGCTCACGGTATCAAAACATTGAGTGTTGTTATATGCCAAGAAGAGCCACATCAAGTGAAATTACTTCAAATGAAGTAAGAACAAGAAGGTAGTGAATGCGAAAAGAAGGTTTGTGATATCAATAATTGGATCTCTTCCTCTACTTATAGTTACTTTTTGTTACCGATGATAAGAAGATGGCCAACCTCGCATGGCATGTAATAAGTTGGGTGATAGATAGATAGTGGATCATCACTCCAAACAATATCAAATAAGTGTTTTTTCATGTTTTGTATACTTGGGAATTATGAGGTATTCAAGAGGATAGTGATGGATCATTGAAGGTTGTGGGCAATAGAGATGTGCACTTGAGGACAAGTAATGGAATGAGGTTGATATTGAAGTGTGTGCAAAATGCAATGAATGTTCAGGTAAATTTTGTTTGAATGAATATGTAGGATGATGAGGAATTTTACAGATATTTGACATAAGGTAATGAAAAGTCATAATATGCTCTTCAGTTGTGGAATGGGGAAGCAAACACTCAAATCGGTGCTTAAAGAGTGCTTCAATTTTTTTTAGGGCAACACAAATGTAATAAATAAGAGGTTTTGTCATAGTGGTGCAAGGAGAGCTATGTGGTTTGCTAAGAAGAGAATTCCTACTAACGAAAAGATGCCAAAAGAGAATAACAGTACTCGAATCAAATTAGCGGAATGGAAATGAGTTTTATTCAAATATATACATTTCGACATTTGTACCCTGTGAAGAGGAAGTTGCTAATGTATGAGAGATAGTAGTTGCTCATGGGAGAGGCAGGGTACCCTCATAGTATCGTGTAGATAAGTTTGTTAGATTTTTTATCATTC
Organism: Nepenthes gracilis; assembly: GCA_033239525.1. Classification (NCBI taxonomy): domain Eukaryota; kingdom Viridiplantae; phylum Streptophyta; class Magnoliopsida; order Caryophyllales; family Nepenthaceae; genus Nepenthes; species Nepenthes gracilis. Next base: position 6,229,157 of record BSYO01000029.1, read on the forward strand.
CCTTATAATTGTCATCCTTCTTATATATGTTTATATTCAAATATGTCACAAACAAGTTTGCTCTATATTTGAGTGAAGATTCGCTTGAGTAAAGGCTAACTTAAATTGCATAGCTAAACCACGTCTGATGAACATATAATGGATGCATGTGTGTATAAATTAGAATGTTCGTGTCTGATACAAACATGTTGGACATATGAGCTTAGATTGGATAGAATAGACATGCTTAATATGTACATAAAAGGTTTATGTGAGTTGGTAATTTCTAAAAAAGTTCTCTTGGTATTCAAACACCAACTTCTATTGTTTAAATACCAACATTTGCAATTTAAATGGCAGCTACTGCCATTAGAACACGAAGGGATTCCATTTAAACACCAATTGCCTTCGTTCAAACATCAGACATGTGTTAAGTAGTATTGCTATGCATTAGAGCATGAAGAGTGTGAGCTATTATCTAAAACACTTCAAACGACGAATTAAGGGAGAACTGAAGGACAAAAGGAGGAAATGTAGACCATTCTTGGGCATTTAATCACGATTCTACTTTCATCATCCAAAAGTATGATTTTCTAGTGGACGTATGAAACAATTATATCGGTAATTTTATTCCTTTTAATGTATTGTTATTTGTCCATCGATTTGCCTAAATTTACCAGGACAAATAAAGCAGGTTCATGCTCTGCTACTGCTCTGAGAGATGGGGTGGTTTTCCTGACGGTGGTTGGATTTACTTTGTGTCTATGTGGACGGGGGTTTAGGACAAGGTTCTCTTACAAGTACTGGTTGTGTCTAATTACCCAAAAAGAAAATTGCAATCGGCGGAGATTTAGATATATTTGCCAAGTATTTACTTCCATTGTATTTCTATTAAAAATATATTTTCTTATAGACTAAATTATAAAATATATCCAGAGAAATATTTTCTATCCCACTAATTACAACTGTGAAAATTTACATGTTTACTTGTTTCCTATGGAAAATGAATAAAAAATCCCCTTGACTGTTTCATTTGCGTGTTGACTATAATTTTAGTTTTTCTTTTGTGACATTGCTAAAGAAAACGATATTGTGAAACATTGTGTTAGGTAGGGTCCAAGCTTCCTGCGTGGCTTGTTTCTGTTATCTTTGGTTGGTCCATGGTAATTGTTTTCCTAATGGCAGCAAGTACCGCCATCCATCCATATAACTGAACCATTACCTGTTAGTATTAACAAATTCTCCAATACTACTTATTAGGACCTAGACTACTTATTTGAATAGTGAGGAAATAATTAACAATGCATAATGAATATACAACAATCACCAATAATGAAATAAAACGTAATTTTTATATGAAAAACTCCCTTAAGAATGAGAGAAAAAAATCATAAAACAATACGTTCGAAATATTTTCACTATAAAAGTGTTCGTTACACAAACCCTATAAATGCAAGGATTCGATATCTTATAAATATAAGAATTAGACACCTTGAAATAACGGTTATAAAAACCTCACAAATATAAGGATTAAACAATTTGTAACAACGATTACATAAATCTCACAAATATAAGGATTAGATACCTTGAAACAACGGTTACATAAACTCTACAAATATAAGGACTAAATACTTTATAACAACGGTTATACAAACCCTACAAATATAAGGTTAGACACTTTAGAATGACAATTACATAAACCCTACAAATACAATGATTAGATATATTGTAACAACGGTTATACAAATCCCACAAATATAAGAATTAGATACCTTATAACAATAGTTACACAAACTCCACAAATATAGAGGTTAGACACCTTATAACAAATAAACCAAATAACATTAAATATAAGATAAAAAAGTAAAAATATGACCAGTACAATATTCATGTGATCTCATTCGAACCGCTAAACGGTACATCAAATAGGTATGGACCTACATAGGAATGTCCCATAACCTAATAAACTTTCCCTCATGATTTTGTTGGGACAATCATCGTCATCCTGGCAATGATTCGGCAAGCTTTAAGCTTTCCTCTTTACAGCAACTTTTTATCTTGCATGACTTCCATCCACTCCACTTTGTACTCATCCTCTATAGCTTCTTTAAAGATTTTGGGTTCCCCTCCTTCAAAGATTTTGGGTTTTCCTCTACCAATAAGAAATATATACTAATCAGTCGATAGATAAACAAAGGGCCTTCGATCTCTCATAGATAATCAGAGTGGAATGGCCTCGACAAGTTCAACAATATCATAAGGAACAACATCATCCTCATCATCAAGAGCAGGAATCTCACAATCTTCTTCCCATTCAGGATTGCCTTGGTCATTGTCTTTATTACGAATAGGCACCGGTATCAAGAACTCAAAATTCATACTGCAAACTCAGCTACTATCATTGTTGGAAATGACTTTTGCCTCTTTGCTGATATCTTTAATCATTTCATCCTCAACGAACACTATATCCCTTAATCTGACAAGCTTCTTCTTTATCAGATCATAAAACCGATAGCCCAACTCAACTTTTCTATAGCCGAAAAAATGCACTGCTTTGTCTTCAACTGTAGCTTGGGCCTATCATCCTTAGGAATGTGAATAAAGGCCTTGTACTCAAATACACAAATGGTCATAGGATACTTCCTTCCCGTACCACACCTTTTCTGAAATTTCTCCTTTCAGTGCACTACTCAGTGATAGGTTGATAACATGATTCATGGTCCTCAAGGCTTTCCCCCAAAATAAATCGGGGAGTTTTTCCTCCAAAAGTACACAGCGAATTTTCTCTATCAGCATCCTATTCATCCGTTTAGCCATACCATTTAACTACGGTGTCTTCAATGGAGTCTTTTGGTGTCGAATTCTGCGAGATTGATAATACACATCAAATGCTTCGATGTACTCACCACTGTTGTCACTCTGGATATATTTCAACTTCTTCTCTATTTGCCTCTCCTCCAAGGCATGAAAATGTTCAAAAACATCAAAGATTTGATCATTTGATTTCAGTGGATACATCCATAATTTTCTTAAACAATTGTCAATAAATGTCATAAAGTATAGTGCTCCTCCGAATGTCTTCACCTTAAAAGGGCCCATATGTCGGTGTAGACCAATTCAAGAAGATCAATCTTCTTTGTGGATGAGTTTCCATGAAATGAAACTTGTCATTATTTTTTCGCCATGCAATGAAGACAAGTCTTAAACATAACTTCCTTCATAGCCTGAAGGAAGTCCTTCTTAGCTAAACAGTTTAGCTTCTCGCCCATGTGACTCAGCCGTCAGTGCCATAAATCTGAAGACTCATTTCCTTTAGCAACATGCACATCTCCAACTGAAATTGAGGCTTGCAACACATATAAGTTGAAAACTTTTTTTCCCCGGGCTACTACTAGAAACCCTCTAGTCAACTTCCACACCCCTTCATAAAACATGTTGTAGCGTCCTTCATAGTCTAACTTACTCATCGAAAACAAATTCAACCAAATATTCAGGACATGTCGTACATCCCTTAGCAGTAACTTGGTTTCATTGTTGATGATGAGGCACACATCACTATAGCGCACAACTCGGCATATCCCTTCGTTACCATCTTCAACATTCTAAAATTATCAAAAGTATAAGATGTGAAAAATTTCCTTCTTGACATGACATGGACTATGGCACCGCTATCCACCATCCAATTGATCTCATGATCTACCAGATTGATCACCTTATCCTCTTAACAACCCAACCAGAGGTCAACATCGATAACAATAGAGATTTTCTCCTCATCTTGGGCTTTGTCGTCTTTCTTCTCATTTCCATCTACATTCTCATGCGTTCATTTGTAATAATACTTTTTGATGTGTCCCTTCTTCCTACAGTAATAATACTCTAGGTTTTGATATTTTGATTGGGACTTACATCAACTCTTCTCGCCAGATTTTGGGACACACCCTTGATTCCTTCCTGTGACTCAGAGACTAGTACTTTGGAATGTGAAAAAGAATATCCATGTGATCGATATCTCATCTCCTCATGAAACACAACTCCCTCTACTATTTTAAGAGTCACTACATCATTTAGAGCTGTATTGGTGGTAATGATCTATATCACCTCTCAAGAGTTCAATAAGGCAGCCAGCAACTATATGCCCAGTAGCTCATCATCAAATCTAATACCAATGCCATTGAATTGATCTACATATCCTTAAAACTCATTCAAGTAATCGTCTATTGACGTGCCTTCCTTGTACCTCACTTGCATCAATTTTATCAAATGAAATAATTTATTGTTATCGGTCTTCAAAACATAGATTGTCTCAAGCTTCTACCACAAAGACTTTGTATTTGTCTCATTCCAAATGTGATTATACACATTATCGTCCATAAATTGTTAAATGTAGCCACAAACTTGTTCATACTCAAACGCCCATTCCTCAACGGATTTCGATTCGAGCTCTTACATAGTAAACACCAAATGATGTATTATTTTCACAAATAACAAATTCTTCATCTTACTCTGTCAAATATCATAATTTGTACCATTCAAACAAACCATCTTATTCCAAACCTCCATTAATTCAAATAAAATTTAATATGCGATACAAATAAGCGTGTCTCTGATATCACTTGTTGGTATTGCAAGATCTCTAATACCACTTCTTAGGACCTAGATCACTTATTTGAGTAATGAGAAAAGAATCAACGATGCACAATAAGTACACAATAATATCCAATAATGATATAATACACAATACACAATTTTTACGTAAAAAACTATTTTAAGAATGATAGAAAAAACTATGAGATAATATATCCGAAATATCTCGACTTTGAAAGTGTGGGTTACACAAACATAATAAATATAAGAATTAGAGGTATTGTAACAACGGTTACACAAACCCCATAAACATAAGGACTAGACGCCTTGAAACAATGGTCACACAAACCCCACAAATACAATGACTAGACACATTGTAACAACGATTATATAAACTTTACAAATATAAGGATTAGACACTTTGAAGCAATGGTTACATAAATCTTACAAATATAAGGATTAAATACCTTATAACAACGGTTATACAAACCTCACAAATATAAGGATTACATACCTTATAACAACAGTAATACAAACTCTAGAAATACAAAGACTACACACTTTGTAATAACGATTATACAAACAACACAAATATAGGAATTAGATATCTTATAACAAATTGACCAATCAACATTAAGTATAAGATGAAAGAGTAAAAATATGACTGGTAAAAATATTTTTTGTAACTCCAAGAACAATATACCTAAAGTCAGCATAGATTGAAACCCGATTCAAAATTCTACCGAATGCATGTGTAATGTCCCAGTTTTCCAAATAAAGTAATTAAGGCTGGAGTGAATGAGTTAGAGGAGGCCAGAGTGAATGATAAAGTTGATGAAGGCCGAAGTGACCTTGTGAATTCATGAAGGCAGGAGCTACTGAAGAAGCCGAAGTGGTGTGGTGTTGGCTAGAGTTGAAGAGGCTGAAGTGGTGTGGTGTTGATAGGAGTTGAAGAGGTCGAAGTGGTGTGGTGTTGGCTAAAGTTGAAGAGGCTGAAGTAGTGTGGTGTTGGCTGGAGTTGAAGAAGTTGAAGTGGTGTGGTGTTGGCTGAAGTTGAAGAGGCTGAAGTAGTGTGGTGTTGGCTGGAATTGAAGAAGTTCAAGTGGTGTGGTGGTGACTGGAGTTAAAGAAGGTAAGTTGAGATGATGGCCGAACTTGATGATGAGTTGATGGAGGCCGAAGATGTTGAGGAGCTGGTGGAGGCTGATGTGCGTAATGATAAGATAACCGGCCGGAGCATAGTGAATTGGTAATGGCCGAAGTTGATTATGAAAGCCGAAGTTGATGGTCAATTGGAATTATAAATATTGATCGAAAATATAAATATTGACCGGATTAAATTAATGACATTGAGAACCGGGAGTGAATTTTATTTAGTAGATTAAATTTGATAAAGACCGACTTTACTGATAGCCGAAATAGATTTACCTACTTCGTTGACTCTTTCTATCTACTCAGAGTAAGTAAACTACTCCTACCTATTTTGCTGACCTTGTAAAAAAAGAAGTACAAGTAGGTAGCTTACCCTACCTACTCCTACCTAACCCATCCTCTATAATTATTGAACTCAATAGTCTGGAAAGGAGTTAGAAAATTTACAAATGAAGGGGGAAGTAGGAGACGAAGAGGAAGATGTCTTAGGCTAGATTGAAATAAGAAGTTCGAAAACCAGGCAAGTGTACTCTTCATTTTAAGTTCAGGTTTTAAGAATATTTTAATACAAGCATACTCTACAGTTTTGCTAATTCATGTTTTGAATTCATTAAGCATTATTGTTATCATGCTCTCTTTGTTAAGTTTCTACGTAAAGCATGCCATGATAATTTGCTTTCTCTAAATGATATTAATGTTTATGAATGCA